>QRFB01004382.1:548-44456 GCA_008931105.1 Oenanthe javanica | reverse complement strand
AAAAAAAAACACCATATATTTTTAAGTTCTCATTGTATCTTGACCATTACTTCACCTGCTCAAAAGTGGGAACCAACGTTCACGAAAATCAGATTGATAAGAGAGCAAGAACAAGAGAAGAACAAGAACAAATCCAACACCCCAGGGAGTTCCANCTGCTCAAAAGTGGGAACCAACGTTCACGAAAATCAGATTGATAAGAGAGCAAGAACAAGAGAAGAACAAGAACAAATCCAACACCCCAGGGAGTTCCACCAGCTCTATGAAACGAATCTTGTTCCGGTAAGGGCACGAAAAACGAAGACCATGTCGTATCAAAGTTGGAGAGGACATGCAACGCTAGTAGAAGTAGCAATGGTGAAACTATAAGAGCTAGTTTTATTTGATCAAAAAAGCCTTCGAAAAGAGACTCATAGTTCATGTACCATGACAAACTCAAGAACATGAATAATATTACAAGTAAAAAGTACAAGTGGAGTTGAGAATGAGAAGAATAGTGATCTCTAGACATGTTTATAGAATTATAGCTCTTTTTTTGTGAGTGTTGAAAGAAGGGTTGAAGAGAGTATTAGTAGATTGTATAGCTACTAGCTAGATTGGTGATTGATTATGGGACACTAATGTTTGGTGATACAATATATATAATGGTGTACATAGTGGGAGACTTTTCTAGCCGCAGATGCTCTGAGCTTGAGCGAACTTTCTCTAATAAATATTCTGTGTATTTTAATTTCTACCACTTTAAGATTTTAAGTAATATAAATTCTTCGATCGTAAATTCAATATTCACACATATTTTTTGGGTTATTTTTATCATTTCTTAATTTTTTTCTAAAAATCACATTTTTTAAAGTTAATTTTAACAGGTTTCCTTTTATTTACTTTTCTTAAAAGTTATACGTTAAAATGTTAATAATTAGATGAGACGGGGGAAATCGGCATGTAAAGAAGTGACAACTAAAAAAATAAAATGTTTAGTATTTGAACTAAACTGACCAAGTTAATTTGCTAGTTGTTTTTACTTGATTAATCAAGATTTATAATTTTATATTTAGCGGAAGGAAAAAGCATTCCGATTTGATGAGATCTTTTATTGAAACAAATTGTCGAGTGAGTGAATTAATTTTTATATTTGCAAGAATAAACTATTATTTTGTTTTTGAAACCTTGATAGTTTCTGTAATATTTTTTCGNCAAACTCAAGAACATGAATAATATTACAAGTAAAAAGTACAAGTGGAGTTGAGAATGAGAAGAATAGTGATCTCTAGACATGTTTATAGAATTATAGCTCTTTTTTTGTGAGTGTTGAAAGAAGGGTTGAAGAGAGTATTAGTAGATTGTATAGCTACTAGCTAGATTGGTGATTGATTATGGGACACTAATGTTTGGTGATACAATATATATAATGGTGTACATAGTGGGAGACTTTTCTAGCCGCAGATGCTCTGAGCTTGAGCGAACTTTCTCTAATAAATATTCTGTGTATTTTAATTTCTACCACTTTAAGATTTTAAGTAATATAAATTCTTCGATCGTAAATTCAATATTCACACATATTTTTTGGGTTATTTTTATCATTTCTTAATTTTTTTCTAAAAATCACATTTTTTAAAGTTAATTTTAACAGGTTTCCTTTTATTTACTTTTCTTAAAAGTTATACGTTAAAATGTTAATAATTAGATGAGACGGGGGAAATCGGCATGTAAAGAAGTGACAACTAAAAAAATAAAATGTTTAGTATTTGAACTAAACTGACCAAGTTAATTTGCTAGTTGTTTTTACTTGATTAATCAAGATTTATAATTTTATATTTAGCGGAAGGAAAAAGCATTCCGATTTGATGAGATCTTTTATTGAAACAAATTGTCGAGTGAGTGAATTAATTTTTATATTTGCAAGAATAAACTATTATTTTGTTTTTGAAACCTTGATAGTTTCTGTAATATTTTTTCGTAAATTGAAAACTTAAATTTGTGATTACTAAATCACCGTACTTGGCTTTATTTTTGTAAATTCTCAATAATGTAACAAGTCTCATTCTTAATTCTTTGTAATACGACTTTGGACATGATGGTGATATTTTATTTAGTGGAAAAGTTGTGTGAACCATAAAGAGCAAGTTGAGTCGCTTATGTTACATATCTTATTATCTTTAATTCTTGTCCTTTTAAATGAATCATAGTTCTTTTTATCAATCCTAATGGGCGGTGGATTTTTGACATTTTCGAGATCTAAATCATATAAAGTTGGATACTTAGAAGATGACATGTGGTACCGACCTTCAAAATTTGATATACGTATTAGGTAATTAAATTACGGGTTTTAACTCTTTTATTTGACGTGTTGAGATAAATAATGATACTGTTTGATTAAATTAAAATTTATAAATCAAAATACTAAATTAGGTTTATACTCTTACGAAGTGATTACCTATTTTAATAAATTCTCGAGTGATCGAGAATTGAACTTAGGACATAGGACGATAAAGGATAAAACCCTTATCATTTGTGTCATCCAATCATGCTGGTCTATTTAAATACTTAATTACTTGATTAACACTAAAATGTTACTAACATTGATTTGTATAAAGGTTTAGTGTTATCAATGACTGACAGCTAGCTGTTTAATTAAACTAATACATACTTTTATGCTAACTTTGTTATAATTTGGCCAACTGACAATGATCGTAATAGGAATCCAAGGCCTTTTCTGCCTAATCTTTACAGTTTNTAGTGATCTCTAGACATGTTTATAGAATTATAGCTCTTTTTTTGTGAGTGTTGAAAGAAGGGTTGAAGAGAGTATTAGTAGATTGTATAGCTACTAGCTAGATTGGTGATTGATTATGGGACACTAATGTTTGGTGATACAATATATATAATGGTGTACATAGTGGGAGACTTTTCTAGCCGCAGATGCTCTGAGCTTGAGCGAACTTTCTCTAATAAATATTCTGTGTATTTTAATTTCTACCACTTTAAGATTTTAAGTAATATAAATTCTTCGATCGTAAATTCAATATTCACACATATTTTTTGGGTTATTTTTATCATTTCTTAATTTTTTTCTAAAAATCACATTTTTTAAAGTTAATTTTAACAGGTTTCCTTTTATTTACTTTTCTTAAAAGTTATACGTTAAAATGTTAATAATTAGATGAGACGGGGGAAATCGGCATGTAAAGAAGTGACAACTAAAAAAATAAAATGTTTAGTATTTGAACTAAACTGACCAAGTTAATTTGCTAGTTGTTTTTACTTGATTAATCAAGATTTATAATTTTATATTTAGCGGAAGGAAAAAGCATTCCGATTTGATGAGATCTTTTATTGAAACAAATTGTCGAGTGAGTGAATTAATTTTTATATTTGCAAGAATAAACTATTATTTTGTTTTTGAAACCTTGATAGTTTCTGTAATATTTTTTCGTAAATTGAAAACTTAAATTTGTGATTACTAAATCACCGTACTTGGCTTTATTTTTGTAAATTCTCAATAATGTAACAAGTCTCATTCTTAATTCTTTGTAATACGACTTTGGACATGATGGTGATATTTTATTTAGTGGAGAAGTTGTGTGAACCATAGAGAGCAAGTTGAGTCGCTTGTGTTACATATCTTATTATCTTTAATTCTTGTCCTTTTAAATGAATCATAGTTCTTTTTATCAATCCTAATGGGCGGTGGATTTTTGACATTTTCGAGATCTAAATCATATAAAGTTGGATACTTAAAAGATGACATGTGGTACCGACCTTCAAAATTTGATATACGGATTAGGTAATTAAATTACGGGTTTTAACTCTTTTATTTGACATGTTGAGATAAATAATGATACTGTTTGATTAAATTAAAATTTATAAATCAAAATACTAAATTAGGTTTATACTACCTATTTTAATAAATTCTCAAGTGATCCAGAATTGAAACCTTTTGAGTTATCCAATCATGCTCGTCTATTTAAATACTTAATTACTTGATTAACACTAAAATGTTACTAACATTGATTTGTATAAAGGTTTAGTGTTATCAATGACTGACAGCTAGCTGTTTAATTAAACTAATACATACTTTTATGCTAACTTTGTTATAATTTGGCCAACTGACAATGATCGTAATAGGAATCCAAGGCCTTTTCTGCCTAATCTTTACAGTTTTAGATCATGCTAGTATGTTCGAAAGTTTTTAATTATTTTTAAAAAGTCGTAGTAATATATTCGAAAGAAAAACTTAAAGTTGCGCGAATCCTATAAATTATAATAGGCATCTATGGTATTTAGATTTTAAAATTTTATATAATTACTTTTTGAAAAATTTTAATCATTAAATTTCGTTGAGTATNCCTTTTCTGCCTAATCTTTACAGTTTTAGATCATGCTAGTATGTTCGAAAGTCTTTAATTATTTTTAAAAAGTCGTAGTAATATATTCGAAAGAAAAACTTAAAGTTGCGCGAATCCTATAAATTATAATAGGCATCTACGGTATTTAGATTTTAAAATTTTATATAATTACTTTTTGAAAATTTTTAATCATTAAATTTCGTTGAGTATTATACATGGCGAATGTTTTGTAATTATATATTTTATGGGTTTTTTATATCCTTTTAGTTCCACTTAAATATAATAATTTCCAGGAATTAGTAGAAATTTAATTGAAAAGATAAACTTTAAAAAAATTGAATATATATTAATACATTGAAGATTATAATTACATTTATATATATTTAGTGTAAGATATTTCATATTGTATTATTGTATAATCGTTTGGGTTAAATTTGTTAATTATTTTATTAATAAAAGTGATTAAAGTTTGATTTTTTGTAAGTACAAAAATTAATTTTATATTATAATTAGAAGGNATATATATTAATACATTGAAGATTATAATTACATTTATATATATTTAGTGTAAGAGATTTCATATTGTATTATTGTATAATCGTTTGGGTTAAATTTGTTAATTATTTTATTAATAAAAGTGATTAAAGTTTGATTTTTTGTAATTACAAAAATTAATTTAATATTATAATTAGAAGAAAATAGATTAAAATTTAAAATATTTTAATGGCGTAAATATATGTTTATAGTATTAAAAATATATAAATATAAATTTATTAAAAAACTAAAAAATGAGATTAATAATTAAATCAAGAACATTCTACTCCCTCTAGTCCTAAATAATAGGTTTTTGACTTTTTGTCACATATATTTAAGAGTAAAAAACATATAGTTATAATTAATATTAGTTTTTAAATTTTATATCATATAAAATTTTAAAATTTTATTTGATATAAATTATTTTTAAATTTTGTTAAATATATGTAAGTGTTTTTATTCCTAAACATGCATGTCAAAAAGTTAGAAAAACTATCATTTGAGACCACAGGGTGTACACTACTATATCATATATACAAAAAATAAATTGTATGTTCATTCTAGATATCATTAATATTGCACAACTAGTCTTAATTTAAACCAAAATTATTATTAAAACTATAGGAGGCCTATTATTAAAAATATAATTAACTTATATAAACTTGGGTTATTGCCCTTTTGTTATTTAAGATTTAAGATTTAAGATTTTTTATTTTTATTTTATAAGTGGGGTAATTATAGGTCCCATTTGGCTGGATTTAAATTTAAAATAAACAACTTATTTTAATTTTTTTATACATATTTTCAAAAAAAAATTAGATAAATATTTATTTTAGAATTTTAAAACCAAATATGATTTTCAAAATTGAAAATAAGTTACTTATTTTCAGAAAAAATACATACATACTAAGGGACTGTTTGGCTGCAACTTTTTTCCGGAAATAAGCCCTTATTTCCGGAAAAAAGTAGGGATGTATGTATTTTTTCTGGAAATAAGTAACTTATTTTTATTCTGAAAATAATATTTGGTTTTAAAATTCTAAAATAAATATTTATCTTAAAAAAAATGAAAATATGTAAAAAATGAAAATAAAATAAGTTACTTATTTTAAGTTTAAGGAACCCCAAACGGTCACTAACTTTTTCTGAAAATAAACCCCTATTTCCAATTTATAAGTCCAGCCAAACAACTCATAACAATTTGCAAGCAATTTATCTTTAAGATTATTATTCTTGAAGTCGATGAACCGGAATTGTTTAGAATCTTCTCAAATCCAGGTGATGGGCCCTTTCTATGGGCGGTCCCACGATATTTAATTTATGTAGTCTAGCCATTGTAAGTGAAAAAGCCCTTACAAAAATACTGTCATGACTCGCGAGTCATGCATACCGATTGCTTATGTTCAGTTTTAAATTATCGTTCAAAATTGTTACACCGTGTGAAAATATTATTAAAAAAATTAAATTTATTTGTATATATTTTAAAATATAAAAATAAATTTAATATTTTAAAAAAATTAATAAATAAATTTATAGTTATTACTCACAAAAACTAAAAAATAATGGGAAACCTATTTTTTCTAAAATAAAATTTTAGACCAAAAATTTGTTTTTCAATTTTATCAAATAATTTTTTATCGATTTTTTAACAAAACATTGTTATTGCTGAGTGCTGACTATAAAAATAATCATCAATATATATATATAAAGCAATAAATATATATAAAGGACAAGACGAAAACGATTAGGTGGCGCTCTTAATACGTTCCGTTCTATTTTTCTATTTTTTTTGAATTTTCACAATTTTAAATACTAATAATTATAACTTCCTTTTCAGCCATCAAAATTTTAGAGGGAAAAAGATTTGAAAAGATTTTTTTAGAGAAAAAAAGATTTGATATATATGGTTTAAAAGGAAACATGTTGTATTGACTGCCTTAGCCCATAAATATACTGGCAGTTTAGACTCTGTCAACATTGTCCTGACCGCCTCTATGAGTGTTCTATTATTTCTCTCCACAACTCTATTTTGTTGGGGTGTTCCTGGTGCAGAGAATTGTTGAGTACCCTTTGATGCATAATATTCCTTCATGATTGCATTCTTGAATTCAGTACCATTGTCACTCCTTAGTATTCTTACAGTCTTCTTTGATTTAGTTTCCAGAAAAGTGACATGATCTATTATGTGTTGTGAAGCTTCATCCTTTGAGTGCAAAAAGAAAACCCATGTAAATCTTGTAAAATCATCTACAATGACAAGATCATATTTCTTTTTGTTAATTGACATCACATTTACTGAACCAAATAAATAAATCAAAATGTAATAGATAAAAGGGTTCAGGAATGGTGTTTATTGTTTTGCTCTTGAAGGATGTTTTCCTTTGTTTTCCAAGTTGACATGTTTCACAAAGTCCATCTTGAACAAAATCAACTTGTGGTAATCCTCTCACAAGACTTTGTTTCACTAACTTATTGAGTGTTTTGAAGTTGATGTATGACAATTTCTTGTGTCATTTCCAGCTTTCTTTAGTTGAGGCCTTGTTATATAGACATGTAATTTCATTGTGAGTGCAATCCTCCAACCTGGCTTCATATATGTTACCATGTCTATACCCTTTGAAAACTAAAATGTCTGTTTCTTTGTGAGTCACAAGACATTCTTTGTTGTTAAATCTAGTATGGTAACCTTTATCTCCAAGTTGACTAATACTGATAAAGTTGTGTTTTAAGCCATCAACTAGAACTACTTCTTCAATTATGACATTTTCAAGTACAATCTTGCCATATCCCAGTGTTTGTCCTTTGTTACCATCTCCAAAAGATACTTCTGGGCCAGCCATTTCCATAAAGTCTGTAAGCAAGGATTTCTTTCTAGTCATGTGTCCTGAGCATCCACTATCCAGGACTAGGGATATTTTCCTCGCCCTTATTCCCTGCATACAGATAACAACTAGTTAGATATATTGAGGACCCAAACAGTTTTGGATCCCTTCTTACTAACTTTAGGTGAAACAGGTTTAGAAATTTTTACTTTGGATTTACCTATTTCCTTTGTTGCCTTTGACTCTGGTGGAGTTTTGACAGTGTCATACCAACTTTTATCAATAGGAGATTTTAGCTCATAAAAATTATAATACAAATCATGATAGCCCCTACACATATAAATATAGTGAAATATGCTACAACAATGATAACAGGGTTTCTGTGGAATGTAGTGACTAGTCAGAGTCTGCGGGGATTTAGACTCTGATTTCTTCTCAGTTTTTGTTTTACAATCTAGAGCAAGATGGTTGTGGTTTCCACATTTGTATCATTTCTTCCTAGGAGCATTATGATCTTTTTGATAGTGGCTTTTTTAATGCCTTCCTTGTCATTCCTATTCCTCATATCTTTTCCAGACTCTGGTAAATTATCTAGCCTTTCCTTTAACTTGGACTTTGATAAGAAACCTATATTTATATTTTTCTTAGCTTTCTTTTCTCCTTATTCATCTATCTTTTTTATCAACAACAGGGGAATTATTGACAGATGAGTTTGTGGTTCCTTTAGATAACTCAGTCTTAACTTTAGAAGTCACAAACTTAACATGAGTGTAGGTATTCTTGTCCTTAGTCTTATTGACTTGTCTAGCTTCTACATTGTTATCATTCTCAACAATAGGTCGTTTGCCTTGACTCTTGTCATAGCCTAGATCAGCAGTTTGACACACATTTTGATTGTTGAGAATTTCTTGAACTTTTCTTCCACAGTCTGTCCATACTTTGAACTTAAGCCTTTCTTCTTCTAGTTCTTTTCTAACATAATCATAGGCCTTTAAGATTTCAGCATGGTTATGTTTATACTTCGCAGAATCCTTTTTATATTCTTCCATAAGAATTAATTCAGACTCTAGGTGATTATTCCTACTTTTTAAGATTAGGTTTTCTTCTGTTAACCTATCATTGTCATTTGTGAGTGATCTAAAATTAGTCATTAACTTTTTAACTTCACTTTGAACAATCTTTATACCATCAGAGTCTAAATTAAGTAAATATTCAGCAAAAAAGATTGATACTTGAGATTTAGGAGATGAGGGTTCTTTGGGAGATTCTGACTTTTCTGAGGAGACAACCATCAATGCTAGATTTTTATAATCTATTTCATCCTCTGAGCTTGAATCTGTCCAATCCTATCCTGATGAGATGAGTGCCTTTCCTTTGCCTTGAATTTTAGCTTTTCTACACTCACTAGTAAAATGTCCCAATATTCCACAATTGAAGCACTTAACTATTGCCTTGTCAAGCTTGATTATGGTGCTTTTGCTTTCCTTAACTTTTTCATCATTCTTTCTGAATGTTGGCCTCTTGCTAAATTTTCCAGTTCTTTTATTGAATTTCATCCTTTTAAAATTCTTAGTAAACATAGTCATCATTTGACTCAAATCAATCTCATTATCTGAATTAAAGCCTGTGTCAGTAGACTCTGACTCAACAACAATTTTCCCTTTTTCTTTGATTTTTTTATTCTAGTTTCTGAGGGTTCTTCCTGTTGTTCTTTCTCAAACTCCATTAAGAGTGCCACAAATTTTGCTTTTCCAGATTTTTTGTTCTTTATCTGTTTCATCTCTAAATCATATGTCTTGAGTCTGCCATACAATTCTTCTAGGGTTATTTCATCCAAATCTCTAGCTTCCCTTATAGCAGTTGTTTTGTTGTCCCACTCTTCAGGAAGGGTTCTCAGAAACTTGGTATTTGTGTCTTTAGAGTCATACACTTTACCAAGTATAACCATCTCATTCAGGAGTTTGGTAAACCCATCATACATCTTAGTGATGGTCTCTCCAGCCTTTGCTTCAAAATACTCATACTCTTGGATTAGCAGAGTCCTTGCATTCTTCTTAACATCCTTGGTTCCTTCACAGTGCACTTCAAGTTTTGTCCACATCTCTTTAGCAGTTTTGCATGATATAACATAGTTTGTGATGACAAAGTCCAAAATGTTAAAGAAGATGTTCTTGACTTTTGCCTCCTTAAGGACATTCTCCTTGTCCTTATTTGACCACTCAGTCTTTGGTTTGTCAACAAAGTGTTCTCCAATAATTTTTCCTTCAACAGTGGTTTGAGGAACAAGTCTTGAGGGTACATAAGGTCCATCATGAATCCTGTCAAGATAGTTAGGGTCTATAACCTCCAGATGGTACAGTATCTTAACCTTCCAATAGATGTACTCATTCCTTTTGAGCATAAGAATCTTAGAATTGCCATCTTTGTTTCTAGACATCTTCGATCGATTTTAAACGTTAGACTCTGATACAAATTGTTTTCCCAGTTACACAAGTAGAAGAGAGAGGGTTGAATACTTGTGTTGTCTTTTTGCTTGTTTTAAAATCAAACTCAAGGTATTTAAGTTTCGAATAAATAATAAAGATTAAACACAAAGTATGAAGAAATTATTGTTTGTATTATTAATGATCAAATAAAAACTCTCCCATGGTGTACACAAACCCTAGTAGCTACTCTGTGTTTCTCACAGCAACTCTCTCTATCTCTATGCTCTCAAAATTTCTCGACAAAATAAATTAGGTTACATAGAGTGTTTATATAGAGAGCTGCCTATTAACTAATAACAGAAAATGAAATTACAATAGGAATATAATTCCTAACTATTAGCTAACAGTTTCCTTCTGTAATTATCCTTCCTTCCCATAACATATCTACAATATATTTGCCTTTATTTTCAAAGAATTTCCATTACTGTGATCACTTCCAAATTCAACTTCAGCTTTGTAGACTCTGAAAACCTTCAGACTCTGATGATCTTCAGTCTCTGACAGACTATAGACTCTAATAGTCTATAGACTCTAATATACTTCCAGACTCTGATTTGCATCTAGACTCTGTTTTTATTTCTTCACAAAATCTTCTAAGTACAAATGAAATTGATACCTATACAGAGATTAACTAGACTCTGTTCTAGAATTTTGTACATCATCAAATGAATATGTTCCTAACAATGTATACCAAAGTTGTTAACTCTTTTGGACTGACAAGTGGTGATTGTTGAATTCGATGTGCATTCAGTTAAGAGTTTGTATTATTATAAATGGTATCAGAATCATGCCCTGTTACAAGTGCATGCAGAATGTCTGAGTTTCATAATTTTATTTGCGGGCTCGAAGAGAACGTTTGTGACAACCCAGGTCAAATCCCGAATCTTTTTCGAAAATCGGGTCAAGTCCTGACTTCCGAATTCGAAATAAGCCAAAGTAAACTGGCCCAAATGCAACAACTTGGGTAATCCACAAGCCCATCACAGGCTCCCAAAAGATCATGATTTGTTGGTGCACTTAGTAGTTGTAATTTTTACTTATATACTGAACAAATTTTTCCAATCTACTCGATGTTGGACTGAGGTGTTACAAACTCCCTCACTTAAATTCCTAACGTCCTCGTCAGGCCGAACATATAGCCCATAGACCCAGATCGTACCTCTCTATCCATTGTGGGATAATACCGGCTAGCTTCGTGTCCCCACTTCCGGACCTCTGTCCATTGCAGGATAATACCATCAGCCTTCGTGTCCCCACCTCTGGCAACTTGACGAATTAAGCTTTCGAGAGTTGGCTCTGATACTATATGTGACAACCCAGATCAAATCCCGAGTCTTTTTCGAAAATTGGGTCAAGTCCCGATTTCCGAATCTGAAATAAGCCAAAGTAAACTAGCCCAAATGCAACAACTTGGGTAATCCATAAGCCCACCACAGACCCCCAAAAGATCATGATTTGTTGGCGCACTTAGTAGTAGTACTTTTTACTTATATACTAAACAAATTTCCCAATCTACTCGATGTGGGACTAGGGTGTTATAACGTTGACCCAATAAGGCGGGGGTGATGTGTTTATAACATCCCACATCGTTTAGAATAAACGTGTTTGAGACATTTATATTAACAAATCAGTAATTAATGTATACCAAAGTTATTAGCTCTTTTGGACTGATATATGGTTAGTAGTTGAGTCTGGCATGCATTCAATTGTGAGTTTATAGGGATAAGTCAATAATTAATATATACTAAACTAGCTATTTTAACTACATAATATTATTTTTTATTATTTTTCTTTTTGACAAGAATATTATATTATTCTCTTTGTCTCATATATAATTTTTGTCACTGTTAACTTTTAATATATTTTAAGGCTTATAAAAAAACAAAATAGTATTTAATATTTTTGAAATTTGAAAAAATCACTTTAACTGTTGGCTTAAAGCTCATTTGAACATGCTCTAAATTTATCATGTATTTTCGTTTTCATTTATTTAAAAAATCAATTCTAAATTTAAATTTATGCGTGTTGTTAATCTCGTATTTTCGTGTCGTGCACGAAAATATGATATTTATATTAGACCAATTTACTTTCGGTAATCCTTTTTAAAAATTTCATAGATAAATTTTTATTAACTTAAAATAGACAACTACAACAGATAAACTCTTAAGAGCAATTTTGGAAGAAATTTTTAGACAATAGTTAAAATGTACAAGATTCGTACTTAAATGGTAAAAAAATTTAAAAAATTTATGTGTACAAATGAACAAAATTTGATGGTTAAAATGTTAATAAACCAAAATTTTTAATCATTCATTTATTCTCCAAAAAAGTAATAATTTTATATTATATTTTCTTCTAATTTTATTACATTATATTCTATTATATATAGAATAATATGTTCAAATATGTGGGAACTTAATAAGTTAATTTATAGAGTAGCAAATATAAAATATTGGTTTTGAAAACAAAAAAGGCTATCACGAGGAAATGGCGAGAATAAAGAGACATTCACAAGTGAGGTAATAATCATTTTATCAATCTCTTTTTTTCAAAGTAAATTCTTAGATATAATTCATTTCATCTTTTACTGCATAAATTACAATTTCATGATTAGTTCTTCATTTTAAATTTATTATTTTGATTTTGGGGTTGAATGTGTAACTATTTTTAAGTTAAACAGTTTTTTTATACTTCAATATTTTGAGATTGTCGGTGATTTGATTATTTGAAAATATGGTTAAGGTGTTAAACTGTTAATAATTAGTGTGTAGCATCAATGTTATATTTGGTTGAAATAAATGAAACGCGATAAGGAATTCAAAGGTAAAATATAAGAGTGAAGAAAATAAAAAAATGAGGTGCAAATCTCATCAAAGTATAATTTTGTAACATCTCATATCTTTTAGATAAATGGATTTGAATACTTTTATAGGTATATGCTACCAATTAATATATATATATATATATATATATATATATATATATTAAAATTTCTTACTATTTTGGATTGATTTATGGTGTCTTGTGGATTTGATATACATTGTATTATGGATTTGGGGTGTTATAGATGGTATTAGAGTCGATTTTGGACGGAAGTGCAGAAACACTACTTAGAATTTTTCAGTTTATTTCTGGGCTCGATGAGGATGTCGATCCAATAAGATGCATTATTTGTAACATTCTGTATCATTTAGATATATGAGTCCCAATTTTTTTTATAAACATAAGTTAATAACTAATGTATAATAAAGTTACTAACTCTTTTGTCCTAAAGTACGATGGGTGTTAGGTGATCTTAGATCCGATATGTATTGAGTTATGAATGTAAATGATTAAAGTTTGGTTCATAAAACACGTGTGTGTGTGTGTGTGTGTGTGTATATATATATATATATATATATATATATATATATATATATATATATATAGTAAAGTTCAATGAAGACCAACATTTTGATAGAGACCCTGGAGACCGAACCAGGACCGTCTTATCATAATATATATATATATATACACACACACACACACACATGCAGATACATTTCTTCTCATGAAAATATATATACAACATGCAAGACATAACGTAATAACGGTTATAACACCGTAATTGTATCAGTACAGTTAACAGTATCATATCTATATTTTGTTTATGGATCAAAGATATTTTTAAACTCTGTGAAATCATCCATCAATAAGTATTCAACGTGTTAAAAGTATGGATATCTTCGAGGATGAATCAGGTATAATTATGAATAAGTTGTATTAGTCATTCATTTTTAGTGCTTTAAAAAATATGATTTTGTGCGGAGAATTTTTTTTAATTAGGGATCAATTTTGGGGTTTATAATCATTTTTGGAGTTCGTCTTTGTAATTAGTTGTTTTTGAATTTCTAACATGTGTGTCATGCACAAATGTGTACGTATGTGTTACATATGAATTTAATTAAGTTGTGTTATGCAGTTATATTTAATGTAATGTGCTGTATTGTAAAATTGTTTACATACTACAGTAAGTTTATAATAGTTTTTGGAGTTCGTCTTTATAATTAGTTGCTTTTGTAATTTCTAACATGTGTATCCTGCACAAATGTGTACGTACTGCGGTACTTATGATTTTAATTAAGTTGTGTTCTATAGTTGTATTTGATTTTTTTTGATGTAATGTGTCTGAACTGCACAATTGTTTACATACTACAGTAATAATTGATTACATATTTTTTGGCTTGTTACATTTAATTTTTAGAAAATAATTATCATTATTTAGTTATAAGTGTAACAAAGACATCATCATCATCCTCCGATGAAACTACAACATCAGTTCTGTGATTATTATGCAACTTTTCCCTCTCTCGTTTGTTATCATCTCCGCTTCCTACACTCTCCTCCAAATCTACATGAATAAGAGTTTTTTTCTGCTTCTTGTAAAGCCACAGACTTTGAATAAGTCTTCCGCTCCGTCTATATCCTGCAACAAGAACATTAAGAATGTTTACTACACTAGCATAGATAAATAAGTACATAACAATGCACATTAATAAACACCCAATTTATTCTAAATTATGTAAGTTACAATTAATACATGTGTACTGCATTAAAATTTTCAATATAAAAATTTTCAGTAAAAAAAAGTTACAGTTAATTAATGTATATTCAAATTAATGTGAAAAAAGGCCTTTACCTAAAGTTCTATGGAGAACCTTATATGGAGTACTAAACGGAGAACATATATATATATCATACATTATATTCTGCCTATTATATATTGCAGTACATATATGTTCTTCATTTAGTACTCCATATAAGTTTTTCCATTGAATTCAACTCATATATATAGGTGTGTATGTGTGTGTGTGTATATATATATATATATGTATATATATATATATGTATATATATATATGTATATAAAGAGAGAGGGGGGGGGGGAGATCATAACGAATTAGACTTTATAATATTGAACAAAGTGAGATACATAGAGAAAATAAGTACTAGAAATAATAGAGAATTTATTCTAAAAAATAATTGATATAAATTATGATTACAGTAATAAAAATAAATTGGAAGAAAATTAGGCATACTAATTACTCATAAGATGTCATGTATTTTATATAATTTTATCGACTAAATAATCAAGAGAAGTTATGGAATATATTCTAATCTTTATGTGTTAGTTGCATAAAATTTTAAGAATAATTAAATAGTGTGTTTGAAAACTCGTACTTCATTTCATATTCTGAATTTGATCAAATAATATGTTTTGATAAAGATAAGAATTTGGTGTTTAATTTCATTACAACAATACAGTTACCAATGAGAGTCGACTTTTTCTCTATCTCGCTCTCTCCCCCTTTCCATATCTTTTCTTTTCTTACCCTAATTCAACCGCCGCTACCTTTTTCGAAACTTCAATCTCTTTTGCCTTTACTAGTTACCACTCAATGTCGATTATTTCCATTTCTTCTTCTGGCTCAGATCCCTCTGAGCCTCGTGTTAACATCCATAGTCACTTGAAAGGTTATGGACTCCCACCAAAGCCAGATTAGGCTAAGGAGTTCGGCTCCGGAAGTCAATCTTCTAAACCCATGGAGCACACTAAGGCTACAGAACAAGTTTTATCAAACTCTCTACCTACAGATTTACATGCGTTGGACATTAATCCTGTTAGTTGTTTAAACTCAACTCAATACTTAGGAAATGCCATTTACAAGTTTAATGGTACTGTTTATTTAAAACCCTCTAATGCTTTATTTGCTATTGCTCAAAAAAATTGAAAGAATTGCTGCCTAGGCTACTTTGAAGGTCCTGTGAGTCTGAATAGTGATGAGATTGTTAAAATGTTGCTTGAAAAGTATGCTACTACTGGTCTAATTAAAGTTGTTAAGCACTTTGTTGGATATTTAGTTTTGATGTTCGATACCTATGATTCTTATAGAGAGTGTTGTATTATAGTCCATTTTCTATTGGATCAATTAAATTGCATTTGAACCCCTGGACGTAAGACTTTCATAGTGTGCAACCTGATGGAACCTAGAAAATTTGGATCTGTCTTGTAAACATCCCTTTTACCTACTGGTCCCTTGATGGAATTTGTGACATTGGTAATACTGTTGGAACCCTCTTGCCATTGCTGAACACACCTAAAACCGCTTACAGAGTCTCGAACCTGCTACGGAAGCATTTGTGCTTGTTGAAACCAAAGCCCTTAGTGTCAAACCTTCTGTTGTTCTTGTCCCTATGCAAGGACAATCTTCCCGTTTTTTAGCTAGAATCCAAGTCCGATACATCACTTATGATGGCTTCTGCCCAATGTGTTTGACGTATAATTGTTGTCATGATGATGAGCTTTGTCCTACGACGATAGACATGTTTCCCCTTGATAAAGGTTATGGTAGTCATCTGGGAATGATTTTTACGCCTAGCATTAAATATGTCTCTTCAAGTGATACTTCTCAATCTAATTCTGTCCCAGAAAACAAGTGCGACAAGACAATGGTCTATCAAAGAAGAAGAACTTCCCAGAGATTGGCAAACAAAAAGGACATGCAGGAGAATTCCAACGAAGGTAACAACTCTGATTCTATGCAGGTGATTTCTATTCCAGTGAAAAGCAAGGGCGAGTTATCTATCTATACAGGCAACTACAACCCAGGTAAAGGAAAAGGATAGAGGCAAAGCTATAAAAATAGACAAGGCAACATGCAAAAGGGTGAGACCAGTTCAGGAAGGCTCCAACATGGACTCACATGCAGACTCAAATGAAGGCTCAAAAGTAGGCACACAAGAAGGCACAAAAGAAGACATCCAAGACCCCATCACAAGAAGCTCAACAGGATGCAAGAAGGGCGATGGTTGTTGAATTGCCCAACATCAAGAATCAACGCTTTGGCCACTGGCATGTGGCACAGTGCAGGAGAATGTCCAAGGGCATTTGATTTCATTTGTCTTTGTTATTCTTCTTTGTTTGCTATTTAGTTAAATTACTCAAGTTTGTTGTTAAGTGAACTTTGATGTCAAGTTGATATCTGATTCTTTAAACTGTTTCGTTGAAAAACGGCACTCCTACAATGTAGGAGGGGTGAAACTAGTCTCCACCTCATATTTCTATCTATAAAATTAAATAAATTAGTTAAAAATAAAAAAAAAGTATAAATAAAAGAGTGATATCGGTACTTAGTTCTTTCGGGTTGGTTTTCCAACTCCGTCTTTATTAAGAAAAATAAAAAAAATGTTAACACTAAAAACATCTTAATACTTAAAAGAATGATTGTATAACCAATATTTACGATACAATTATGTAACAATGTAAATTAGACCGTGCAAATTACTACAACATACAATATTTGTTTCTAAATATGAATTTCTAATTTTCTAGTATTTTAAAAGAAAAATTGATTAAATTCATATCACATACTGTTAAGACAGAAAAGTTTGATTAGCTAGACCCAAATTTTCTCTCATTTTCTGGTTTGCACTACCGCTCGAGAGTGCAAACACACACACACACACACCCTCTCTACATTTGTATCTATATTATATATACAGTACAATAAACACATATTTGTGGATTGAAGAGCAGATCTATTCAACAATCCTTGTGTTTGTGTGCATATTTATATTATATATTCACAGACAAAACAACAAAATAGAGTTGCAAGAAGAAGAAAAATGAGTGTAGATCTGGGTGCATCAAACTCTCATGGAAATCTTGATCAGCAGATTGCTCAGCTTATGCAGTGCAAACCCTTATCAGAGCCTGAGGTCTCTCTCTCCCCCTCTCCCCCTCTCTGTGTGTGTGTTTTAATAAATTTGTATTCATGGGTTAGATCTATATTGTTTATATTAGTACTAGCTCCACCTGAAAAACTTATATGTTTGTTTATCTCTGTGTATTATTCTTGATATGGGCTATATGTAATAGTTGAGTTTCTTGAATTCTTGGTAAGGAATGTATAAAGGTCCAATTTTTCGATGGTTATTTGTGGAGTAGAAGTGATATTATGACCATGTTGTTTCGTTTAATTAGTTGAGTTTTTGAATTCTTGGTTGGAATCTTTAAAGGTCCAATCTTTTTGAATTTATGATGTTCTTTTGTATGGTAGTTGTGGAATTATAAGTTAAAATTGCATTATTAGATTTAAGATGATGGATGCTTATGTAAAGGTTTCTTTTTGTCCTAGGCCGCGGGTTATTTGAGTGTTTGTTTTTCTGTTTTAGGTGAACTATGAAGTTTAAATTTACTTACGAAATGAGTTGGTTGGCGGAATTTTTTTTAGTGATTGGCTGGCATAGAAACCGCTACAGGCCATCTTTCCTTTTTTTATTCTGAAAAGAAAATTAAGGTTTGTCTTGGTAGAAATCTAGTTGGGGTTGCTAATTGCTCAGAGAGTTGAATCAAAGCATCGCCTCAACAGTTATATATATTCCAGCGACATACTCGGACTTACTAGTTTCTTACTTGATCCTGCTTTCTCAATCTTTATTTGGGTCCAGTATTGAGTAACTCACTGCAGCGGTTTGAATATATCAAATAACTCACTGAAGTTGAAGTCGAAACAGACTCATTTAACTCACCAGTTTGACAGTAAGTCTCATTCCGGTGAGCAACTTGAAAAAATAAGTCAAATTTTCAAATACTGTTGAAGTAGTTTGAACATATCAAATAACCTATTGAAGTAAATATCTAACTATATGTTTAAAAGAAAAATAATTTACCCATCAAGTTTTATTTCACATATATATAGCCTTGATAATACTCATTATGCTAACTTTGTTGAAGAATCTGCTATTAACGAAATACAATAAAATTGATAATTTAATACTCATTTAGGATACAATTTTTAACTTATATATTAGGATACGATATTAACATATGTTCAAGTAAATATATTATTAGCCTTAATAAAATAATATATATCATTAGAATTAATGTTCAAGTTAACATATTTTTAGAATTATATATTAAGTTTAATATTAGTTAAATTATTAGGCCTATTATAAATGTTATCATTTCATCGAACCTTTACACAATGAGTTACTTGATATGTTTAAACCACTCAAGCAAGGTATACTCAAAAAAATCTTTTATGGTTAACTCGAACGGATGTTTAACGAAATGAGAATTATCGTCAAATTGGTGAGTTCAATGAGATTTTTTAAACTTCAATGAGTTACTTGATATCTTCCAAGCTTGCTTGATATTTAACCTTCTTTTATATAAAATGGTATAATTTAGCATTTATATTGGAAAAAACTTGTCTGTCAACTTGCCGGAGTGACCCAAGTTGTGACCCGGGTAAAATCAAAACTCTGGCAATCGATGAAAAGCTTCTACTTAATCAATTTTTCAGAATTTGATCCTCATATGTTCTCCATCATATTCGGGTTGAGGGATCAAATTCCTTTTTTCGATGAAACAGACGCAATCGTGATGATGACGGTTAAAACCCTATGTGGTTGTGATTGAAAAATCCTCTTTCGCCTGCCATCTTGCAATCAATTTCTTATCTTCTTCTCGGTCACCATAGTTGTCAAGGCGCCAAGGCAAGACTAGGCGATAGCGTACCGCCTAGCCGTCTAGGCGATTAGGCGCCCGCCTAGTCGTCCATTAGGCGGATTATACGTTTATATATATATTATTTATTTATTATATATATAATATATACATACAGTTATATGTTATACCAAAATAAAAATTATAACATTCTAATTATATTTCAAAAGAAAATCTAGTAGATAAATTAAAATTCAACATGAAATAAGTCTTGAGCATACAAATTAAGCAACTAATAGTCTAATACAAATCATCAAAGCTATTAAGATTAGTTATGTCTTCATTGCATCATGAAGACGGCCATATCTATAAATAAATGATGTTATTCTTTTAGCATTCTTGATTGCAACATCAAATGGTTTGTAGCTGCCCCCAGCATCAAATCTATGCAGTGAGCAACGCAAGGAGTCCAAAACATATTTGGAAATCTTTCGGTTGTTTGTAACTGACATGGGCCTGACTATTTTCTGCACTTAGGCGGAACTATGCGGACCAGGCGGAACTATGTGGAACTAGGCGACGCCTAGGCGGATCTAGGCGACCACTGTTCATCAGAAATGGCGACGCCTTAACAACTATGTCTGTCACTCGTCTCTTCAGTCTCATCCTGTTCTTGTTAGACAAAGGGAAAATAATATGACCACTCATGTATCTCATAATAGTTAGTGGACTTAATTATATGTCAAAGTAACAATATTTAAATTAGAGACAATAACAGAGAATCAAAAGTAAGCATAAAGAGGTCCACTATAAATATCAGCCAAAGAGTACATAAATTTTTCCCTCACCAGAACAAAGTGTCCTCAACACCTAGGTTTTATAATGATGGGGAGACAAATGTTATATCTACTACTATGGTGATAAAATTGAAGCACTCATTACATAATAGATTTTATTGATCGATTTTTCCATTCACTCTAGTACTCTACCAACAAGTTCAATACCCAAGACGCTTGACTTAATCCTCATCATGACTTCAAAGGACAACATAACTAACAATATAAGCTTCTAATAGGAAAATTAAACATCGGCCTGGATTGAGTGAGTTTTTTCCCTCAACATGGCTCCAAAGGACAACATAACTAACAATATAAGCTTCTAACAGGAAAATTAAACATCAGCATGGATTGAGTGAGTTTTTTTCCGAATGTTGAACAACGCCAGACTCTGCTTGAAAGGGAGGAACATACTTGGTTGAACATAACCTGCAACATTCACATTTGCATCATTCACATTTCTTCTGGATCTGGAAATAGCTATTGGGGTGTCATACCGTTTCCGAATGGCATTATCTCCAAAACTGAAGTCAATTATCCCATGCTTTATACTCATTAAGATTCCATGACACTCGTCAACAAATGCAAGAGCCTGCGAACCAGAGAAATTCATTTCCGGATACATCTTCATTACGTCACACAGATCAATCCGATATTTGAGAGCCCAAGTAGCTGAACTTACTAAAGGCATCTGCTTCGATTCCCAGACACTGAGCACACTCTCAAGCACTCGACAATAGTGAAGACTACCTTCTGACTCTCCTAGGCAACCGGGTTGTTTCACAACCAACGAATTCTCAGTACTCTTTTTCATCACAGGCAGTCTAATAAGACAGCTAACATTATCACTCACATTGTATGCATATAATGAGTGATTCAACAACTCCCAGTATATGATACCATTTAGGAACAAGCCCTTGAATCTACCGTATGGTGGTGCTTTAAAAAGCTCCTGGGTTTCAATTCCATCATCCCAATTCATCCCCTCAGATGAAAAAACCCTAGATTTTACACGAATTTAGAAGAATTGCAGGGGAATCAAGAAATCCTAAACAAGAAGGTGGGTCAGTGACATCTTCTTGACGGGGAGAGACAGACAGATACTGAAGCTTTTCAGGGTAGCTAACACTGGATTGATAGAAAAATCCAGTGATTGATGGTCTCTTATGGGAATAAAGCTTAGCAAATTTTTCGTTTGAGACTATATCATTCCACGATTTGGAAACACTTTTGCAAATTAAGATAGATTTTGGGTCTGAATCTGACAAGATTTTGGAACAGAGATTTTTTGACAGTGATGCAATTGAAGTTTTATACGCCATGGCTAGAGGGAAATAAGAGGATTGCAGCTTTGCGGGACACTGTTTGTTGATTTTGTAGTTGTAATAATGTGTAGAGGGATACATATACAATATACATATATTTAATGTTTTGGAAGATTGCAAAAGTAATTATGTAAATGAAATCTACCTGGATTGTGAAGGATTTTCATTCAATTAGGGATACGATATTATATATTGTAAATCAAATGAAATGATGATAATATGTCTTTACTTGGATGTAACCGTAATTTTTCGTAAGTTGTAAGTTGTAACGTTCACACATGAGTCAAGCCAAAAGCGTTTCTTTTATCCCTTCCCAACTTTTAAATGTTGCAAGCGTTATCTAGCTTTCTAACCAGAAATCAAGTTTTGTACTAGAAGAATAATTTTCATTTTTGTAGTGGATATTAAATCTTAATTTTGCTTTATATAGGCTTGTGGCCGTACTCGTTGGTATGTTGGGCTCGCAATATAAGTGACTCACACTTTTAGATAGTAATTTTTTTTAAGGATATGTAATAATAAGTTACAGAAATAATACAATATAAACATTACTGTACGTTTGAGCACATATATATTATATTATATATATGTAAATGTAATTGAAATATATAAAGTAATACATTATTTGTATGTATTTATATTATTCTAATATATACTTATTATACAATATTCGTAATAATTTATTTATTCATTCCTATAGATGTTTGCTTTCAATTGCCATCTTATTTACACACACACACATTAAATAATATGTTTAATTGTTAGTATATATCTTGTATTCAATCGTCATACAATAATTCTATTGATTTAATTCCCTATATAGGATACTAATTAGGTATTTCACATTTATTTTTACAACTTAAACTACTGCATTTTACTCAATACTAGCTTATATCCCGTGCAATGCACAAAATTTTCTTAACATTTTATTATTTTTGTTTTAATATTTTATTTATATGATATGAACTTTTTTTATATTTATAACAATAATTTAAATATATTTAATTTAGGTGTAAAAATATTTTTATATAATTCTTCTTCTATTCTATTTGTGTTTATATTTTAAGGGGATAATGTTTGCGTGGTTTGTTTAGAGTTATGTTTAGTTTTTTTCATCTATTTTATTTGTGTTTGTATTTTAAGAGGATAATGTTTGTGTGTTTTGTTTAGAGATGTGTTTTAATTAGGAGATTAATATTTAATATTTGTGTTTGTATTTGAAGTAAATAATGTTTGTCTGCTTTGTTTAGAGATGTGTTTTAAAAATAAAGCCAATACTAAATAACTATCGTTATTATCTGGACCAAATACCGATTGACTACCAAACTTTTAATATTTCAACTTTAATAATACAAGCTTAACCCTGCGAAGCACAGATTGATTAATATTTAAGTAAATATATTTTTATATCATGTTTTTATTGGTATTTGATATGAAATTTTTTATATATTTTTTTGGGTTAAGAATTTATGTTAATATATATAATATATTTTTGTGCCTTATATAAATTGGTAAAGAGATTGGTGATAATAAATTCATTATAATAATTACTTTAATAATAATTAAAAGTTAGCTATAATAGTTAGTTTTCTATTTAATATAAATAATTGTATATATTTTGGGTTTATATTATAATAAATAAGATTTTAAGATTAATATAAATGTATATGTTAATATTGAAAATATGAAAGTATTTGTTGTTATTAAATATTTTACATATGTTAAAATTATATATATATATATATATATTAAATTTAATACAATTTTATATAAAATTTAATATAGATAATAGAGTAATAATATTATAATATTCATGAAATTTAATTACTAAGTTGTACTAAAATGGATGAATTAAAGAAATTCAGTGTTGATGAAATTGAGATGTACCAAGTAGATTATATTGAGTTATAGGATTCTTAAAATATAAAATTTAGGTTATAATTTAGATACAATATAATATTAACCAAATATTGGGTTAACGGAAAAATTGGGATAACCAAACATTGGGTCAACTAAAATTTTGGGTACTAGAAAATATCTCATGTTTGCTTATTACAAATACTAGCTTATAACCCGTGCAAAGCACATATGTGATTTATAAATTATATATTAATTATTTTATATAATTTAAATATTTCATTTAATATGATAATTTGTTTTAGTATTAATTTCTTTTTACATTTTTCTATACAATGATGTTTATATATTAATATTCATAAATTTAATGATAAGTCATAATTTTAAATAAATAAAAGAGTTTGAATGGTGATAAAATTGATCTGAATGTGAGTAAACTATATTAACAAAAATTGTAGGATAGGTAGGATTATTAAATTAGAAAATATAGAATATAATTTAAATATAATACATGATAGAGTTGTATGTATGATATATTGATATTTCTTTTCTCAAATTAGATTTTATTAAAATTGGATGGTTAAGATCGTTCTATAGTTCACCTAAAATTGAACGGTTATGATTTTTTTTAGTTCATCTAGGTAAGATGAAAGTAAGTTCTCTTGTTTGACTATAATAATATAGTATTAGTAAGTATAGATATATTAATATTCATAAAATTTAATAATATATCAAATAAAAATTATAGAATAAGTAGGATTTTTAAAATAGAAAATATAGAATATAATTTAAATATAATATAATATTATCCGCGAGGAGTTGTATAAAAGGAGTACTATCGGGGATAGAGTTGTATGTATGATATATATCCTTTTTGAAATTAGATTTTGTTAAAATTGAATGATTAGGATCGTTTCCATGGTTCACCTAAAATTAGACGGCTATGATCTTTTCTATGGTTCACCTCAGTGTTTAAAAAAAAAAAGTTTTCTAGTTTGGTTATTATAATATAGTATAGATAGTATAGAAGTATAGATAGATAGTATAGATAGATTACTGTGAGGTTCTTAAGTAGTTTATATTAGTTTAATAAGTGTGTTCATGTATTTTTTTATAAAGTACTGTGAATGATTTGAAGAACGGCTAGTAAAAATTTTGTTCTTAGTGCACATGCAGCATGATTTGACTCGGGGTTTTGAAAAACAGGAATTTTTATTATACTAGATACTTCCAAGTATATACTATGATCAACCATGTACATAGGTTTGATCAAACATGCTACTTATGTTTGAGAAGAAAAAATTAAAGAATTCTCCCTTATGCTGGATAAAGTTTTTGTGTTGTCTATTTTGGAAATCCTTTTGGCTAAATCTGCTGTTGCTGTAATCTCAGGATGTGGCACCTATTTGATTTGCATATATAACTACTGGTGTGATACTTGGTTTTACTGTTTTATCAGAAGTATTTATATATTATTGTTAAGAAGCTTCTTTGCATCCTTGAGGAAAATGAATGCTATTTTCTGTTTACTCCATGTCATTGTTGCTCTTGAAGTTTTTTAACAAGCATTTTCTATACTCTATTATATTTTAATTTGTGTACTTGTGGATGTAGGTTAGGGCATTATGCGACAAGGCTAAAGAGATACTAATGGAGGAAAGTAATGTACAGGTATATATCAGTTTTTCACTTTTTTTTACATTTGTTATTATTACTGTTTCTCTTTAGATTTCACACATAAGCGTCCAAGGAGGTGTACACTAACTTTTGTTGAAGTTGTAAGTGCAAAAATCAATATGATCTTGTTACATCAATAAATTGTATTACACCTGAGTGCACTCTTCAATTTGAGATTTTAATTGTACAAGCATTTATTGACAGACATATATAAACCCAAGCAACAACACAAAATCCTTTTATATTCTAACTAGGACTATATAGGTCTTAGTTTTATGATTGTGTCACTGCAAGAGAGGTGTGAATGTGATGAGGGAGAGCGNGTGTCAATGTGATGAGGGAGAGCGTTATAATGTTAAATACAAGATAGCTTAAATTGTATCCTGCGTCCTGCCACCCTTCAGACCCCAATACAGGAAAGCTGAATTCATGGATTGCAACTATTTTAAAAATATAACCAAATGTTACAAGAGAAAAGATAGCACATTAAATTGCATCTACCTTCCAATGCCTATGAAAATCAATCAGCGAGGTAACTTTAGAGGACTCTAGTTGATATATTTATAAATTTTGTATTTATATCATTTGTAGCAATGAACAATGAGTCCATGTGTTCCATTATATTAGACAGTTAATATTTTGACACACCGATTGAGATATACTAGTAGTGTACATAATTTGTAATTATAAGCTTATAAGTTATAACAAGTGCCTTTTCCACTTCTAATCCTACGCAATGAAGTGGAGAAAAAATGGAAAATATCAGCACCTTATTTTATTCAAAGCTGCAGTAAACTTGTGGAATACCAATGACCTTTTGGTTTAGTGGTATCCCCCTCCCTTTATGGGAGGTTGAGGATTTGAATCTTGTGATGGGTGTGTCAGTGTGTTTTATTATCAAAATAAAAAACAATATACAATGTTTCTTAGACCCAAACTTTCTTCATTTCTGTTATTACTGTAACCATGAGAATTTTATCGGAGAAATCAGTGTTGAATGCCAAAAATCTATGTGCATGCTAACTGGAATTTAGCAATGAAAAAACAAAGGATGGAGATAATTGGGTATGAACTTGATCAAGATCCTGTAGTTTGAAGAGATATTAAATGATAAATATGGGAAAGAGAAGATTTATGTACTCTGTTGAAATTAAGGAAAAATAGTAGTAAAGCTTTGAGAGATTTTAGAAAGGAAAACTTCATGTTTTTGACAGAAGAGTGCAAACTTGGAGAGAGTTTAGAAAGGGAAATTCATATCTTGCACATCAACAATCATTATATTAACTTCTGAAATATTCATATTGTGCAACTTATCTTATCTAATGTAGGGCGATTATTATAAGAAAACAGATTTGTTTCCTTTATTAGTGATATCTTACTTGGTGGCTAAGTTGAGGGATTTACTCCTATATAAGGAGAGTAATATTCTATTATTGGAAGAATTTGATTGATTAATTAAATTGAGTATTGTTTCTCTTTTGTTATGTGTTGCGATCCATATATATTCTTCTATTCCGTGGTTGAGAAATCCTACGGGTTTCTGTGGTTGTGAAATCCTAGGGGCAGTGGTTGGATCACCTTAGGGATCATGGGTTTTCTGCAGTTAATCCACAATTATCTATCCTTTTGCCTGTTTTTATTGTTGTCCGGCGTCACCTATGCTTCATAGAATAGCATAAATAGAAATATGCATCCAACATTGCTATAAAACTGTATAATCAGATGATCCTCTCTTCAGCCGCTTTCTGTGCCCAGTAGTATGATACTAACTGACTTCCTCTAGTTAACTAGGCACAAGGTCCTCTAGAGTTTTTTGACCTTAGGTTGAACAATTTACTTTAAATTGACTATTCTCCGCATCAACAAGGCATACATAAGATTTCACANAATTTGTAATTATAAGCTTATAAGTTATAACAAGTGCCTTTTCCACTTCTAATCCTACGCAATGAAGTGGAAAAAATGGAAAATATCAGCACCTTATTTTATTCAAAGCTGCAGTAAACTTGTGGAATACCAATGACCTTTTGGTTTAGCGGTATCCCCCTCCCTTTACGNGACATTGAGCCTAATTAATGTTTGTACTTACCAGGAATAGGAGCTCCTCTAATCTCTGTGTTTAAAAATCTCATCATTTCTTAAATGGTAAGATCCTCCCTTTAATATGTCAGGACTTGATGTTCATGCTAGTCCTGACAAGTTATTAGTGTTATAGAAACTTGTGATGCTTGGAATTAGAGGCACCCTCAACACTGTAGATGCTTTTCTAATGGTCCATCATCATCATTAGTAAATGATCCTTCCATATTCTGATAGCTGCAATCATTTTAGTTAAGCGGACCTTCGATTCCATTTTGACTGCAAGGGCAAACCTATATCTTTTGTCAGTGTAACTAAAAGATTTATAAACACTAATATCTTCGATCTTCACAATAAGCACGAACAACTAGCCCCAAATGCCTCAAGTCTCTGTTGATTTCCTGGTAAAAATATCGTCTGTTATGATGCGTACCATCTCACCCTGTTCTATGCTATACCTTAATCCTCAATTTATTATGTGTAGCAGACCTTGTAGAAATATTGCTGTATCTCACAGTCCCCCCCCCCTGCATGCCAAATGATTGATGGATTTGCGCCTTTCCACCTGCTTCTTACACAAGTCCTTTTACTCCCCAAGTGTATATCCACTTATTTAAATTCTCATCCAGTGTCTGAAACCTTAGTGCAGTAGAATCAACTTGTCTGAGGAACTTTCTACATGTATAATGAACTTATCTTGTTCAATTGCAGTAAGCAGATGTAGATGGGAAGAAATCGTGGACTTGTAAAATGAAGTATTTGAATTTGAGTCTGTTTTATTGTTCAGTGACAAACAATAGAAAAGTGACCGAGCTTTTAATTAAAAAATTTATTGAACTCATGAGAATGAGTTTGAGAATTGCAATAAATCTAGCCGTAAAGTACCTTAAACTCTGGTGATGTGGATAATAATTCCGAAGAGAGCTATTCTAATTGTATTAATTTTCAAGCTTTATGGTTATGGCCTGCATATGTGACATACTGTTAGGCGTTGTACATGCGAGTAGAATTTTCCTTGTGACCTGTGTTTCGTACTTATTACTTCAATAGTATTTGGACTTCATTGAGTTATGTTTCTGGCGTTGCAGCCTGTTAAAAGCCCCGTGACCATTTGTGGAGACATTCATGGGCAGTTTCATGATCTAGCTGAACTCTTCCGCATTGGAGGAAAGGTACATCTCGGTTAAGTATTATATTCTCAGTTCTTTTTATTTTCCGGGACTATGAAAAAAGAGGATATGAAGTATAAACTATCCAAAGGAATGGGATTAAAGACATAATGTGATCTTATCTTTTTGTAGTAATCTGACATAGTAATTTCTGCAATACTAGATAGTGCATTTTATCTGGGTTTTGGAATGGTCACATGAACATCTTTTTATGGGCAAACTGATGACATTTTTCTACAAATAGATGAGAGTCCTGTGTTTACATTGTTAGCTATTATCTGTAAGCAAGTTGAAAGTTAGTTGTTAATACTGATACATTACTAGCTCGTTGAATAAAAACTGAGATCAGTTCAAATCTTAGTCCTTCAAAATAAATATATTCATATCTAGATGCATCATCGATTATTTGGATAATGTGTGGATTGCATGCTGGTATCTTTACTTTAAACTTGTGCCATGAGTTCCCTTATCCATGTATGCATACATTTTTGTATGTGTTTCTTCCTATAGTGTCAAAACAAAGCTTATAATTGAAGTACAGAATACTTTGTTATATTGACATTTTGAAATATTCATATTAGTTCGTTAGGTTCCTAGTGATCAATTGATGGAAACGAAAGAAGAATTTATGAAGAATTCAAGGCCTTTACCCTAATGTTTAAAGCCTTGAAGACATGATTTAGCCCATGTTCAAGGCCTATACACAGATTTCTTGGCCTTTGAACTAAGAAAAATTATAATATCTTGGGACTATTATTTAGTTATAATTATAATCGAGAAAATAAGGGTTCAACTCATAGCAACAAAAAATAACATAATGCAATCATACACATTCATTTTCAGTATAAAATAAAGTACAGTAATAAAAATAATATTTATAAACTTGGAAACTCATATATAATAGGGATATTTTCTATGGTACCATTGTAGAATTGGTTTTTACCAATGGTACCATTACATTTTTTACTTCTATTCCTGGTACCCACTTTTATTAGGCAAATATTAACAAACACCTATAAACCTACGATACTGGTACCAAAATGATGTTTAGCAACAGTTTCCACCATATTGAACAATATACAATAGGATATTAATAGTAGTAACTCAAATAAATATATTCGTAACCCTCAAGGAAAAAGTAAAAATTTAAAGAAATTCTCTTTGATATCATTGTAAAATTGACTTTTATCAATGGTACCCTTAAGATTTGGTATTTTCTTAACAGGCTAACAGAAGTGTACCACGTATAGCAATTTATAAGTTTGAGGGTACCATAAACACAATTCAAAAATGTAATGGTACCATTGATAAAAGTCAATTCTACAATGGTACCATAGAGAATATCCCTATATAATATAATCTGTGCGTACCACAGGTTATGAGCTTGTATTAGTGAATGTAATTCATGAATTTGAGAGAAATTACACAGCTGACTGGGAGAGTAGGAATGTGCTGTTCAGTTTAGTGGTTACTGCCCACCTTTTTTCATCTTTCAGTTCAGTGGTTACTGCCCACCTTTTTTCATCTACTTATTGCATTTTCCTGTCTTATTGCCTCTGTCGTTTGAACATTAAAATTAATCGTCAATCTATGTAGCTTATAATTAGTCTTAATCCTTTTCTGCTGCACATTTATGGCAGTGTCCAGATACAAATTACTTGTTTATGGGAGATTATGTGGATCGTGGCTACTATTCAGTTGAAACTGTGACGGTAAGATTTAAGTATATCTATCAAGTAAAAGGAAAGATAAATATCTTTGCTGATTCAGTTGTTTTGGTGTGTGTGTGTGTGTGTATATATATATATATATATGGTCACGGCATACGTATTCAGGAATCTATTGTTACATCTGTAGTGGCATGTATATGCTCTGCTCTTCGTAGTTGAAACAGCTTGAGTTTATTAGCTGGACTAAGGTCAATAACATAAGTTTCAAAGCCTAATTATGTTTTTTGTTTGTGACCATGTCTCCTAAATTACCTTCAGTTATGCACATATATTGTCCTAAACAATTGTACAAACAAAAAGCTGACTTCCCTTTTGGATTCAGCTTTTAGTGGCTCTGAAAGTGCGTTATCACCAGCGAATCACAATTCTCAGAGGAAATCATGAAAGCCGTCAGGTATATATTTTGAAAACATATTTCTTGAAACTGTCAGCTATAAACGAACAAATAATCATCATGCTTTTTATTCTCGGTTTCTCTGAAGGCTCATAATTTAGTAATTAGTGTGTGGTTAATATGTTATTCGGGTGTTTAGATAGGTTTTTTGATCAATAAAGTTGTGTATGATTCTCCATTCTAGTTTTCTTCTTATGGGGCATGATAATGTTTTTACCCCCGTACTTTACACTTTACAGGTTTATAAGGGTATTGGTTCATGGAAAGGCAGTTTTACTTGTGAGATACAAGATCTGATTATCTTTTTTGCTGGTTAAATAAGATAAAATTGATAAAAAATAGTAATAACTGGTGAAATGTCATGCAACAATACGATATATAAGTACATAGTTATACACATAAATATGAGGTCACGATGAAAGAGTTTAAGATGTGAATTAAATTTATGCACTTAGATACACCTAAGATATTCATCTAGGAGTTGCTTATGAATAAAGAAAACAAGGCAGGATAAATGTTACTCCTGTAAATAGAAATTATTGTTACGGAAAGTATGCTTTTTTGCTGTGTTGTTTGTGCCCATACAAATATATATTGCAGGTTCTTACTGCCTTTTTTTTCCTGAAGTCTCTTCCATGTTGCTACGTGTATGCTATAACAGGCCAAGTAGCTTAGGCTTGGTCTTATCTCAAGCATGCAAATCCTTGAATAATTGATCACTTAATCATAGGAAATGGTGGTTGAGAAACAATAATATATTTATTAGCATACATTTAACATTTCCGGACTGTCATACCTAATTCAACTATGTCTCTGTATTTTTAACAGTGCTTTACATATAGTCTGTATCTGAGATATGATCAACACTCCGGTCTTCTCATTATGTTATATGATTAGACAGCTACGTTTATCCTGCACTTGTTGTAATTGACCCTTCCATTTCTTTTGTATTCATGTGCAGATTACTCAAGTTTATGGTTTTTATGATGAATGCCTTCGGAAGTAAGTTTCTTCACTAAAGTGTCTATAAGGTCCAACTGTATCTAGTCTAGGTGTTTTGTAGCTTAATGTTTATACATTTCTTTAAGTACTGTTCTCCCATTATCAACCTACCTTAGCAGCAGCCGTTTCATTGCCTAATACAGGCTTGCTCCCTTGTTTTTATTTAGAAAGAAGGTAGAGGGAAGCAGAGAGAAGTTTAAAAAACAAAGTGAAATGACTTTTACTAGGGTGTTCTTGAGTTTTAATAAGGAGAGGAAGTTGAAGGGATGTGAATGAAGATAGAAGAGATCAATGAGTATAATAAAAGTTTACATGTGGAATTAAAATAAATAAATTAGAAGGATTTCATTCCCCTATATTTTCAGTTTCATTCCACTTTTGAAATGAAAGTGAAGCTGTGAAGTTGCTTTAATTCCCTCATTTCTGCTTTCCTCCCTATTTAAAACTCGGAAGCGGGCACACCATTAGGAATACTAGCTGTAGCAAATTCTCAAAAGTCCACCGTTAAAAAAGATCTTTGTTGGGATCTTTGAATCAGTAGCAATAAGCTTTTTCTGCCGCTGCAGAATTAGTGGATGCTGCCAAAGCCTTCGGTGCTTCCATGTATTGGTACCAATGTTCTTTTAGTCAGCATATTGTTGTTGGTTCTGCCTGTTTGCAGGTATGGGAATGCTAATGTGTGGAAGATATTTACGGATCTTTTCGATTACTTCCCGCTGACAGCACTGGTTAGCATTCTTGTTCCTAATCTTTTTGGGTTGTCCCTAACAGCAATTCCTTGGCAATGTTACTATGTTTATTCCATTTATATACAAGTATGGTTCGTCTTAATTAGAGAATACCTCCCAATTAGAGAATGAACTAAATCTGTCTTAATTAGGGTCGTCTGATAGGTTTGCTGCTCAGCTCCTTAAAAGTCTCATACATCTAGCTATTTTTTTTGACAAGTTACATCTAGCTAATTTGACCAAAAGCGTACACACGTGGTAACAACTTTTGGTTAATACACACACATATAATGTTTCCTTTCTAAATTTTTATTGGAATCCTATTTTAATTTAATTTTAATCAGAATAATATCAAAACTAGAAATACAATTGCGTGGCCATTCTGTAATCATTCACGTGATATATAAATCTTTTACTTCTATTATCAATCATGTGATATAAATCTATTACTCCATATTAAATGTCTATTATAATATATTCANCTTTTACTTCTATTATCAATCATGTGATATAAATCTATTACTCCATATTAAATGTCTATTATAAACCTATATTCACATTCTATCCNGTGTGATCTTTTGTGGTCTGACCCAGATGATCGTTGTGGCTGGGGTATATCTCCACGTGGTGCTGGATACACTTTTGGCCAAGTATTATTTTCTCCTGACGGTTGACAATCTTATTTTTCTTCTTTCCATACATGTTGCGGTAAGTTATGTATATCATTTTCAGGACATATCTGAGCAATTTAACCACGCCAACAACCTGAAGCTTATTGCTCGAGCTCATCAGCTGGTTATGGAGGGATATAACTGGGGACATGTAATAATTTTGCTTTCTGAATTTGTCCATTATGTGTTTATTTTAACTTTTTAGTATTCCACCAGTGATTCTCTTTTGGGTAAAAAAATATATATTGAATGTGGTACTACAGGACCAAAAGGTGGTCACCATCTTTAGTGCGNAACAAATACATTCTTTGCATTTAAGTATAATTTTCATATTTAATATGTAATATATTTTATATACTATCTATTCTTTTTTTCATATATTATCCTTGGATAATCATATAGTAATCTAATTATTTAATAAATAGTTGTACAATTACATCTTTAAATATGCATACAGTTATTCTGTGTAACATTATAATAATCAACAATGCNCACCAACAACCTGAAGCTTATTGCTCGAGCTCATCAGCTGGTTATGGAGGGATATAACTGGGGACATGTAATAATTTTGCTTTCTGAATTTGTCCATTATGTGTTTATTTTAACTTTTTAGTATTCCACCAGTGATTCTCTTTTGGGTAAAAAAATATATATTGAATGTGGTACTACAGGACCAAAAGGTGGTCACCATCTTTAGTGCGCCAAATTATTGTTATCGGTGTGGAAACATGGCATCTATATTGGAAGTTGATGACTGCAATGGCCATACATTTATTCAGGTCTCTCTCTCACCTCTCTCTCTCCCCCTCCCCCTCCCTCTCCCTCTCCCTCTCCCTCTTTCTCTCCCTTCCTTTCTCCCTTTGGGTACCTACTGATTTACTATATACTATCCTACTCGTCTCTGTCTAAAGCACTGTCCTCGGGATCATGCTTGTCTGATACTTGCCGTTTAAATAGAAGTATATTCTTCAAAATGTACCAGTCCTTTTCAGATTAGCATATAAACCTCCGGTCAGCATCAAAACCAATAGACTGTGGTTAGTAATTGTTCCTGTATCCCCAATAGTAGGTAGGAACATTTCCCACCGCCCTTCTGCAAATTAGGATATTTCTGGAACTTGTTGCTTGCCACGTAACTTCTAATTATATGAAATCGAAAAGATTAACATGTGTGCCTCATATATAACTTTTTTACAGTTTGAGCCAGCTCCAAGGAGAGGAGAACCAGATGTGACTCGAAGAACGCCAGATTATTTCTTATGAACCATCGCTTGGTTTCTTAAAGATTGAGATTTACATGCCTGTGTTGTCAGATGCTTGAGATAGGAATGGAGATTATAACGTGGAGCTAACTTTTTGGTTGGTGAAAAAGCATGTAAAATGGAGAAGCTATAGGGTACTTCAGCCTAATTTGGATCTAACGTTCTTTAGGATTTCTTGGATTAAAAAAGAGATGCTTAGGCTGTAATGTATCGTTTGAACCAACGTTTTTTTCCTTCTGTTTTTAGGAGTATTTTTTTGTTGCAATTGATATACCTATAAATAAATATCTTCTGTCTTTTAGATTTCTTTTGGTCGTACATAGTCGATTTCCTTGTGTTGATTTATGTTTGGGGTTTTTTTTATATAAAAAGTGTGTGTGTGTGTGTGTGTGTTACAAGACAAATAGCTGGCCTTGAAGTATAGACATTTAATCCACTATCTAGGCCCCAAATCCAATTGTCACTTTCAATCAACGCAGTAAAATCAGATCGCACACAACGAATTATGTCAAGGGGAGGCCTCTCTGATGAATTGGCAACAACATGGCTAATAGGCATATCACCTTGTGGCGGTGTAGGTAACCATATGTAACCAACTCCTTCTTGCTTAATGGTTTGAGACTCACTGCTCCAAACAAGTGTAATTAGTTGGCAATGCTAAAGCTCCTTGTGATGCATTGTTTGTCACATCTTTAGCAATAAGAACCCATCCGAAAAGCGGTTGATTGTTTGGTTGGCTATAGCTACCAAGCATAAAGAATCCTTCTGGAATTGAAGATGGTTCATAAAATGTTGCACCAAGATTATCTGGTCCGCCTTCAAGCGTGGCCCAAATTTTACTAAAAGATGATACTTGAGATACTAGAAGTCCTCATAAATCAATAGTTCCATTGGCAAAACCTTCCCTATATAAATTGTACACAACATATTATATGAATCCCGTGGCTGTATATTGCACGTTATATCTTACAAGAGCACCTCAAAATAGAAAATTAATACGTGATATAATCGACTAACGAAAAATATACCGTGAATTCAAGGCAAAATATAAAATTTTATCTTGTTTCTTATTTTCAGGGCTCTTGCACAATGCAGTATGCGAAACTTATAGGGTGTTTGGTTTAGCTCTTATACCTCTTATAAAAGAGTAAAGTACCCTAATAGGTACTTATCTTCTAAACCAAAAGAGCCTGAACATGCCTAGAACAAAACTAATATTTTCATAGTGATGACAAAGTTAGGGAGGATTACCCGAAGGCCAAGTAGGAAGCGGAGAAGGAAGCTTAAAGACGGATTCAATAGGCAACGCTGCTTATTTTTCTTGAAGATATCCAACAGATTCCAACTTGTGCTGCCCTTGAGACAGAAACTACAAGAAAGGGGAGCTTCACCATTAGAAGCTATGCAGTGACTAAACACATTAGATTTTATATCTGTGAAGGCAGAAAAATATTAGGCAAGACAAGGTATCTACCAATTTGTCATATATATATATGCACTTTTGGAAGCATCAAAATCTTATTATTTCTTTGTTTGGGATATCGGATAAGGAGCTTATAAGTTGGAAATTATGTACAATTTCTAACTTACAAGTTACTTATAAGATAAGCCAAACACACCATCTATCTAATGTGACTTTTACAAAATTTACCTACATTAGAGTGATCATTATTAAGAGATGTGAAACAATAAGTCATTAACAAAGAGTGATAGTGTCACATACCTGATCAAAATGATAAAGATGATGAAACATGAATGCAGCTTATGAGATTCCATCATATGAAGATTTGTCTACAGTACTCCAAGAGCCTAAAAAAGTATCAAAAGACTGGTATGATAAAACACGGCTCCGTTTCAAGAATGGTACAGCGACCCTGTTCATCTTTCAAAAATAGGACAAACGTTCAAGTTGTTTCAACAATGGTACACCTATCTCCTATTTTTGGCAAACACAACAAAGAAGAGATGAAACCATGCATGAGAATATGTTTATGGTGTATTACGTTTACAATGGTGAACATGTTAAAAAAAGTTGTGCTCGCTACGCCAAATGAAAAAAATGGTGATTTTATAAATTAGTTGTGTTCGCTGTTTTAGAAGGTAAACACAGCTTGGATTTGAAAATTGAGATTATTCAATGTTCGCCATCCCAGTCATCAAATCTTATCTAACCGTATTTAAAAAAATATTTAGATTTTACATATTTATATTCCAAAATATAATTTTTAATATATTATTTATATATTTATTTTCAAAAAATATAATTTTTATTAATATATTTATATTCGAAAATATATTTAAAAAATATTTAGATTTTACATATTTATATTCCAAAATATAATTGTTAATATTTTATTATATATTTATATTTGAAAAATATAATTTGTAATAATATTTTTATATATTTATATTCGAAAAATATAATTTTTATTATTATATTTATATATTTATTTTCGAAAATATATTATAAAAAAATATTTAGATTTTTATATATTTTATATATTTATATATTATCAAACAAGGAAACTATTTATGTTTTATAAATTTATTCAACTTATAAATTAAGCCCTTCAATTTATTAACTAACCTACTAATTATTCACTAATCAAAATATTAATTATCCACCAATTAAGATGATATTAAGAATTTATACTAATTTAGTTACACTAATTGAGTTTACATATTCTTCAAGGCATATCAAAGAAATTAATCATATGAAGAGAATATATAAACATTAATCGCAAGTATATCAAGCCGTTAATCAAATTTGGTTAAAACATTGCCGACAAAACGACAATGTTTTGTTTAATAATTTTTTTTAATGTGTTCGCTGGCGGGCGAGGGGACACATTTTTTTTTAATATATATAGTGTTCACCGTGGAGACTACATACAATGTGTATAAACTAGATTGACTGTTCGTCATGGGAGCAGTAGAGTTAAAAGGCATAAAAACATATGAATCTCAGCCCCTTTTACGTCAAAATTGAGTATTCACTGTACCCGAGTGAAAGACTTTGAATTGCTGTCAAGATGAATATGGTCACCGTAACATTCTAGAAAGGGAGCCATAAAACACACACACTGATACACACACATAAATGAGCAATGGCAGGCAAAAACAGATGACTTTGAAACCTGGGGTTGAAGAACGGTACCACCTAAACAGGAAAAAGCAGAATGAACAACATTAATATTGACTACACAAGACAGGGATTAATTAAGGCAGCTATTTTGTTACCTAGCTAATGTTGAAGCTTTATCTTTTTAGTGGCTTTGACCTTTTTCTTTTTAAGTTAATGAAAAAGGTAAATTGGTAACTATTTTGTGGTTAAATAACTTATACACTGAGCTAACTATGCAGATTATATGGATAGATTTAAGCTGATTTTATAACGAGAGATTGCAGGGGTGCTGCTAAATATTTTTGAGCAATGCTAGGTACTAAAAAATAATTTCAAATTTATTTTAAATAGATGAAGTCTACCCAGAAATTTTGCATGTACTCGAAAACGATTTGATTTAATGAAAGTTTATTTCTTTGTCGGCAAAAAAAAATAATTTCAAATTTATTTTAAATATATTTTATTTTAATTTGTGGATATATATGTATAAACTCGGAGTTTTATATTGTTAGTAAAATTATCGATTACATATGTAACAATTCAATATTTAAGATAATTTTTGGAACAATTTTTGAGTAACTAGCATTTCTTAATATTTTTTTAGTAAACTCAAAATTCAACACAATAATATCTATTTAACAATTTTCGAATAAGTGAGAATCGAAAATATTATAAAATATTTAAATGGTGCAGTAGTATTACCGGCCAATAACACAATACACGTACAAATATTTAAATAATGCAGTAATATAACCATTTATTCATATAAATAGGGTTTCTCATTTATACCCCAGTCCCCAGGTTAAATATATAAAATGAAGTATTTAGTAAAAAAACTTTGAAAATTAAAATCAAGTGAAGTGTATTTTTTTTATAGCAATGAAGTGTATAATTCTAAGAAATTAATATTATTTTAACGAGTTGCACAGTTATTTTGCCTATATTACTCGCATAAAAGAGTCATTTTTATATATCTTTTTTTTGCAACGATATCTTTTTTTTTAAAACAAAATATACTTAGTCATAGATAAATTTTATCAAGATAAAATATCCATAGAAGGACTAAGTCATTAAAATGTTCCTTGGAATTTTATTTTATTTTTGACAGAGAAAATGTTCCTTGAAATTTTTGTATGTATTTTTTTCAACTTGATATGACACTAAAAGTATATCTGTTGCTTAATAAAGACGACAACGTTTTTATCTAATTGCAACTTTTTATATCTAAAACGCAACAAACTTCACAATTATTTGTGTCGGAAAAGGTGGTAGTTAGCAGATTAGGGTTCAACCAACAACCGTGTGAATATGGTGCAAATTTCAAATAGATAGGAGTACAAATTGAAAGTTTTGGAAGTAATTAAAAAATATAATAATCAATTTAACTTATCAAATAAATAATTTAATTGATAAATAATTATATTATATATATTTTTTTTCAATTTATAGCCCGCTTGAACCAAGGATACACGACCTAAAATCTCTCATACTTGTGTTCACTAGTGCATACCTGAATATTCATTCTAAAATATTGTTTCTTTTTGGACAATTTTACTTTCTAAATTATACTTCTGTTTATTCGAAATTTTTATTCAATTTAAACATTAAAGTCAGGACATGATGAGCTTGAACATTATTTATTTGAAATATCATGTGAAAAATACGAAACATACTGCTACAAATAATCAATACTGATATATATACTCCCTCTGATTCTATCTATAGGTCATTTTGATTTTTCACATATAATTTTAGATATTTTAGTTATGTAATAAAAATTAATTTTTTAATCTTTTTTAAATAAAAATATAATATTAAAATAAATTATATGATCAAGGCTTTTAAAGTTACAAAAAAAAAAAATCGAACGAACTAGGAGTGTACCATTTTCTTTTTTTTTTAATGGAGTACTCCATTTACTTGATTTGTGTGCACGTTTAATGGATGAAAACATTGTTCGGTCTATCACTTAGCTGCACGCGGGTCGGGTTGAAGACATTTTTTATAACCCAACCCGATTAAATTAGTTTGAAATTTTTTAACTCAACCCATAAAAAATAAATTCACAACTCAACCATACCCTATATATTGTACTACATGATATATTAGTATATTTATATTTATAATCCCATTTATAATTTATATTTTTTAATCCCATTTATAATTTGNACTCAACCCATAAAAAATAAATTCACAACTCAACCATACCCTATATATTGTACTACATGATATATTAGTATATTTATATTTATAATCCCATTTATAATTTATATTTTTTCATTTTCTTCATGTACATGATATATTAATATATTTACTAAACGAGTGTCTTATTAAACTAGTACATATATATTAAATTATAATCAGGTTGGGTTGAGTTGTGTTCAAAAAATTAAAACCCACACACAACCCATAAAAAGCGGGTTAAAATTTTTTTAACTCAAACATTGATCGGATTATATTATTTCGGGTAGAATCGGCGAAAACAAAGACGGAGTTGTTTGATTTTTTGAATCCATGTACACCCCAACTCTCAATGTTTTTCACATGTTATGTTTGTTGTATTCCACACATTTATTACATACACACTTGATGCTACTACTACTACTCCATGCATAAACACTTTACATACAGAGATATTACATACACATACAATTTGATCACACACTTTCATCTCCAGTCCAATTAGATTTCACTTTTGGCCCACTAGGCCCATCTTCCCCCAGCACTTCACTGGGAAGATTTTTCACCAATTTCACAAATGCCTTTTTTAAAAATCCAGGCAACACTTTCTCAACTTTCTTCAACTCCTCAGCAATGTCATAACTAATTTTTGGCCCCCATTTTCTAAGATAATTCAACCATGGTGGCTCGACAATGCCGCTTGTTTTCGAGTAGTCTGCAGATACTATCGAAAATCTGCTGCCAGTGTCCATCACATTCTTGCTTTTCGCAGTATCGTTCCTTATTCCAATCCCTCCACTCCCTTGTAAAACAAGACCAGCTTTCGGAAAAAATGCATGTCCATTTAACGACGAATACGTTACAGGCTTGTTACCATTTTCGAACTCAAGTTGAGGTGCACTTACCCATTGTCCTTTACTATGTTCGGAAAAATAAACACTTCGTAATTCTCCATTGAAATTACTAACCCTTAGTGTCACATGTTCCCAGTCACCAACATGTTCACCTATCTTACCTAATGAAATGTTGACAATCTCAATTTTCGCCCTGGCTGGTCCGTTGAAGGGGTAAAACAACCATATTGCAATGTCTGTGTACGAAGCACCAAACATGGGCTTTATATGTAAATAAACCACAGCATCTTGCAAATCGCCTTTCTTGATCTTGTCACTTGCATTCTGGTTATTCGGAAGGCCTAACCAGTAAGTGCCATCGTTTGATCCGCCTTGTGGAAGGTTTGACCCCATGGGTTCAATAGGCGTCGGGCTAGATTCATTCCCTTTTGAAAACAACAATGCCCCGTTTTGGAAGTACCAATCCACGCTTGAGGGAAAATACTTTTCATCAGGATGAAAATATACGTAAGGGGAATAAGCCTCAACAACTTCTCGAACTTGGTTTAAATTAGGCATAGCTGATAAATTAGCTTCAACATTTTTCAAGCAACATAAAGAACCATCACTCCCACCATTTTGGGCTACAAATGTACCTATACACACCCCAAAAGCTTGAGTTCCTATTTCTTTTGGCCTTACTGCAAACACATTAAATCCATTTACATTCAATTCCTTCCCTTGTCCCCAAATCCAGTCCTCTGTTTCACTATCAACTGTAAAATCAGCTCGAACACATCGTATCTTTTCAAGGGAAGGCTTATCCTCGGTGCTCGTGACCACGTGTCCCGTAGTTTTGTAACCATCCGGTGGCATTGGCAGCCATACATAGGCAACACCGTCTTGCTTAATTTTCGAAGATTTACTACTCCAAACAAGTTTATAATCCGTTGGCAACTTTAGTATATCACCAGCTGGATCATTTTCTTTAGCAGCTAGAACGAATCCAAATAGCGACTCGCTATTAGCTTGTCCATAGCAACCAAGCATAGTGAAGCCTTCCGGCATGGAAGATGGTTCATAGATTGTAGCACCAAGATTATCCGGTCCGCCTTCATGGCTTGCCCAAATTTTGTTGAAAGTTGTCACTTGACACACTTGCAACCCTCCTAGATCAATAGTTCCACTTCCAAAACCTTCACCTTTTGCATGAAAATAAAGTTTAGATAGACACATGCTAGCATGCAACATTGCAAACTACATGAAGAAACTCTAGAAATGTGACAATCAAAAAATTAATATTATCAATCTCAGCACTTTCAACATTTCATTTTTGATATAAAAAAAAAATTGCTAGTTTTTTATAATATTTTACCAGGTGTCGGTTCAGCTTACGCGCAGCTCGACTATCATCATTTTTTAAATAAAACGGTATTCACTATACTATAATGCAATCGATAATTTTAAACATTTCTGGATAGTATTTAATCAATGATCAGGACAGCATAATCAAATCCAAATTCACGCAAAAAATAACAAATTACCGGAAGACCATGTAGGGATCGGAGAAGGCAGAGTGAACTTCGTTTCAATGGGCAAAGGCTTCTTATGTTTCTTGAAAACAAATGCAGAAGATGATACAAAGTTCCCCATTCTCGTGTCTTCGATAAATTTATGAACTGTTTTAACAAACTATAAGCTAAGAATTATAATCAAGCAATGATAAGAGATGACAAACCTATGTGACATATATGCATGTATATTTATACAATTGTGTCTAGTTTCATTTTTATAATACACATTTAACAAACTAAAAACTTAGAAGTGCAAGCAAGGAGAAGGGATGATAAATATATATATACATGTATTACATAATACAAAATTGTGACAAAAACTAGAGGGAAAAGCCAAAGATAAAAATGGAATAATTCTACTAGATGTACATATCGTGCAAGGTATCTAATAATTGGTTCTAAGCTTGTCTTGTCTTATGAATACGCTTTTATATAATATATGAATCTTCTTGTCATTGATTTTGCTTTTTCATGGCAATTTGACAACCTATCTTTTACTTCAAGTTCGTTGTTATAACCGTTACTTATTTCTATCTTTAGTGTAGGTGTGTCTTGCACACTAATTCTATATAAAATATTTGGAGTTGCAATATATTCGAGTTTAATTTTATGCAAGTCTTGAACTTTATTTTGTGTAGCAATGTGTATGATTTTTATTTATTTTCCGTTTATTCAATGAGTTTCTAGAACAAAATTATGATATTTGTCCGTTAAATATAGACTATGTTGGACTTATTTTATAAGTAATTTATAAATTTATATATATGGATAAACACTTCGTTGCAAACTTTTTAGAATGAGAACATTGAAAACTTTTACTAAATTTTATAGAACCATAATAAAAAATGAAAAAATAGTGCAAGACCATAATTTTATTTCTAAACATTTTTTTACATTTTTTATTATAGTTATGTAAAATTTAATGAAAGTTTTCACGGTTCTCACGCTAAAAAGTTTTCACCTTATTATTACTATATATATATATATATATAACCCGTGCTTTGCACGGTTACATTAATAAATTATATATTAATTATTTTATATGATTATTTAATTTAATATAGTAATTTATTTTATTATTAATTTTTTATATGTTAATTATATATTATTATAATATATTAGTTTTTATAAATTATAATCTATAATTTAAATTTAAAATAATATTACTCGTGAACAATGGTATATTAATAAAATTTAATTAATAAAAATAAAATAATATTATTATTTTAATATTCATAAAATTTAATTAATAAGTTATGATTTTAAATAAATTAAAGAGGTTGAGCAATGAGAAAATTGAAACATGTTAGTAGATTGTAAGTACAACTATATATTTTAATTAAAAGAGTGTATTTGAAATTAAGTAGGAGATATACATGTGTATTTGAAGTTGAGTGAGAGACAAAATGACCAGACCGGACCGGACGGACGGCCGACCAAATATTTGTTCTTGCGGCTTTAATAATATACAAAAATTTTAAATTATAAAATTATAATTTTAAATAAATTAAAGTGTTTGAGCGATAAGAAAATTGAAACATGTTAATAGATTGTGAAGACAACTCTATATTCTAATTAATAGAGAAGTTTGTTTAGAATAATATAATATATATATAGCATAATAATAAAATTTAATTAATATAAATAAAATAATGTGGGAGACGAAATGACAAGACCTGATGGAAGACCGACCAAATATTTACTCGTGCGGTTTTAATAGTATAGTATAGTATAGTGTGTGTGTGTATATATATATATATATATATATATATATATATATATATATAT
>QRFB01004381.1:0-34590 GCA_008931105.1 Oenanthe javanica | reverse complement strand
TTTGCTCCAGTATTCCAAGGGTTACTGGATGCAGCAAAAACGTTTAATTTCACCCTTTGAACGTAGTACTTTCTGTAACAGAAGAACCAGCTAATATTCATTTCTATAATCACTAATAGTTTCATTTTGTTCTCACTTTTTTTAGGTCGCAAGTAAGGATGAAGACATACTGTAGTAGAGAATTATGACAATGTAAACGGCTCAATACAGTCAGATTAGAAAACATATGCATGTCAAAGCCTGCAGAGTAGTTGCTACTACAAGATTTTGTTGTAACAATATTGTAATACATCTGTAGGCCATACGAGTACAAACTCGCTCCTCCCTTAGGATGTTAGAGTTTTTGCGTGCAAATTAACATCCATGTTTTGGCTGCAAGCAGTCGAGGTCACTCAAGCTATATTAGAATTTGAACCAGTAAAGACATTCATAACAAAAATAAAATAGAATTGCTCAAAATGAGAGAAATGGCCGCAAAGGAAAGAAGTTCACAGTATACTACTAGTACATAATTATGATACGAGTGGCTTCCATGTCTCAGATTTATGTTTGTTTTGTTAACGAGATTTCATTCTTACTGTAAATACAAACTGGTGGTGAATAAAGTAATCAATCTGGTTATGTTACGTAATGATGTGTTATTATGGATTTAGCATTAATCACATGGAACAGTCACCCACACGTGCAACTGGCTTATGTTTAGTGGATCGATGAGCCTGCTAACCTCAGTCCCACTGTCGACTTGCGTAAATCAACAAACCTAATGATCCACCTTTTTCTGTTTAAAGCTTTCCTACCATTCTCCCCCACAACTTTATTTCGCCGAAAAACAAATTTGGAATATGCAAACCTAATCAATTTTTCTCATGCAAGTTACTAAGCAAAAAATATGATCATTACTTTATTCAACTTAAAAATAAGACACAAATTACCTTTCACCAAGTATCAGTATTTTATTATTGAGAAAAATTGAGCATTCCATTTAATACATAAGAATGATAATATAGACTAAATTCTAATGATTGCTTCCTAATTAATTTAAGCATGTTACACGTCAATAAATTTATTTTATTAAGATGCTAAGTTATGCAAACAACTCTAGAAGTCTTTGGCTAAAAAAGTTGGCTTGTAAATTGTAAAAGTTCAAGCATCTGAATGGCTCCGCTCTACCAGCCAACCTTTTTCGCTAACCCATTTTTTTATTTACCATCCAGTTACTTCCCTTAAATAATTGATGATATTATTTTATAATTGATGTTATTATAATAAAAATATAACATTAACTGTTCTTTCTGTAATTAACTTGTTAACCAACTAATTAACCAAAATTTAAAATAATATAGTATAAATACGGAAGAAGAAGACCCCGATTAGTACAATAAAATAAATTAAATATTTGATTATTTGTAAAAATAATATATCAATAAAATAAAATAGACTGTAATTTTATTTTATGAACAATAAATATGAAAAATCGTCATATTTTGTTATCATCATAAAATAGCAAACATAGCCCATACACTTTAGTAACGGTGAACACTCGATTAAAATGGAAATAATAATAACCATGTACTTTATACTTTATACCAAAATCTTTGTTCACAATATGTATTTTTGTCGAAACGTGTTTATTTGTACACCATATCAGATTCCAACAACCGACATTACTACTATATGTCTTTTATTCGATCGAATGAGTTGTAATCAATTAAAAAAATTAGGATAAAAATTAAAAAAATGTGTTGTACTTGCAAGTTAAAACTTCAACAAATGGGAACGAACAAAACACTCGTGCCATGAAATATTTCCCTTTTCAATTTACTAATTTATCCAAGTTATCCCGTATCACGTTTAATCTAATTTTATAATATCTAAATATTAAAAACGGTTTTTTTAATGAGGGTCCAAAACAAGACAGAAGACGAATTATCAAATTTTGATTGCCTGATAATGGAGTTCTGTATGAGAAAAACTCCGCCTCTAAAAAAAGACACTTTATAAAAGTGTTATTAAATTAAGTGACTAATATATACCAGCAAGACCTATTAAAAAATTATAAATGAAAAAAAATAAAAATAAAAAGTAGCGCGTGAAATTCACGCCCCATCCTCTTTGAATTGACAGCCGTTTTGTGGTTAAACAACCAAAAACCCTAATGATTCAAAGTACAAAATTACACATATACATACAATCTTGCATACACACATACATGCACAACTCTCTCTCAGTCTCTCTCTCTCTTTCTCTGTAAACCCTTGAGAGAGATACAAGACTTCATTCTTGATTTATATACATCATCAATCTTAAAAACTCAATCTTTAGATTGTATATGAAGTAATTGTATATATAGATTGTGGAAAAAATGGATCTTCACAGTCTGGCAGTGGTTCTTCAAGCTGCACTTAGCCCAAATCCTGATGAACGTAAAGCTGCGGAACAAAGTCTTAATCAGGTTCTTTTACACTATTTTTTTATGTTATATATATATTTTTCTATTTTCTTGCTTGGTCAAGATTGTAACTTTTTGATCAAGTTTGAAAATTTATGCAATTTATGATCAGGGTTTTGTTTCTACAAGTTTATATTTTATTTTTTGTGCTAGGTATTGTTTGCTGTATGAATGTTGTTAGTAGTTGTTGAAGTGGTGGCAATTCTTGAATTGGGTTGTTCCCTTTTTTTTGGATTCATTATTGAAGAATTTTGGATGTTGATGCAGTCGAGAATTGATTGCGGATTGGTTGTTTTATGTGGTTTTCTTATGTAAATATGTAATTGCAGATTCAGTATACACCTCAGCATTTGGTGAGGATGTTGCAGATCATTGTAGATGGAAATTGTGATGCGGCTGTACGACAAGTTGCAAGTATACATTTCAAGAACTTTATTGCCAAAAACTGGTCGCCTCATGATCCCGGTATTGCCCTTTTTCAAAATTTAAATTTAGGTTGTGTTGGAATTAAATTTTATAGTTTATGGTGCTTATTGTAAAATGTCGTGTTGCATAGACGAGCAATCAAAGATCCTGCCTAGTGATAAAGATTTGGTTCGGCAGAATATTCTTGTGTTTATCGTCCAGGTCCCCCCATTGTTGAGGTTAGTTGTTTGAGTTACCAAAGATGTCTTCACTCCATTTCTTATGGTTTTTTTATGATGAAGCTTTTCCTGGGGTTGTGCAAACTGTAAATATGTTTTTTTAAATATTTGCCCCTGTTCTCTAATAGGGCACAACTTGGCGAGTGTCTCAAGACAATTATACATGCTGATTACCCAGAGCAATGGCCAAGTCTTTTACAATGGGTGAAACATAATTTACAAGATCAACAAGTTTATGGTGCTTTGTTTGTGCTGAGAATTCTTTCTAGGAAATATGAGTGAGTTCATCGGTGCATATGGATGTTGTAATAATCATATTACTTGATTGTTTATGTAGTATAAGAATATGATGGGAAACTCCCAGTTGCATCATCTTCTTACACATTTATCATAATATGTTATATATAGGTTCAAGTCAGATGAGGAGCGGACACCAGTGCATCACATTGTTCAAGAGACTTTTCCTCCTTTGCTGGGTATATTTAACAGACTTGTTCAAATCGACAATCCTTCAATAGAAGTAGCGGACTTGATCAAGCTCATCTGCAAGATATTCTGGTCATCTATATATGTATGTAATTTGTGTTGTGACTTTACGAACTCGCACGAGGCTTCTTCTTGTTACTACTAGTTTCTGAAGTGATGTCCTTAAATGAATATGTAAAGCAAGTAGTGTGGGAAAACTATAATGTTTTCTTTTGGAGAGAGCCAAAAAAAGGGAGAAAACTCGAAATTTTTTACTGCCATTTTTTAAATTTCTTTTGATCTTTCTTGTAAAAGTAAAAACATTTTTCTGGTTAGATTATTAGTATTAGTTGTTTATTTATTAATTGCTTTTGTAAGCAACATTAAATATTTACTGATAATATGAATCTCGACTACTTCTTACCCGCCCCATAGGATTCGTTTCACATCTTAATTATTTTAGCTTCCACTATTTAGGACAGGTTTCTGGGTTTTTGCTTGTGAGTTCTTGAATGTTTAATTCTATATCTTGGTATTTCTCAAAATTGTTTCAGTTGGAGATTCCAAAGCAATTATTTGATCCGAATGTGTTTAATGCTTGGATGGTTCTTTTTCTAAACATATTGGAGAGACCTGTACCTCTTGAAGGACAGCCAGCTGATCCAGAGCTCAGGAAATCTTGGGGTTGGTGGAAGGTTAAAAAGTGGACGGTTCACATATTAAACCGCCTATACACTCGGTAAGGGCATTAATCTGAGTATATATAATCATCCTTTATTATGAAACATGTGTCTGATTCCCTCTTTTCATATTAATCTTCACAGATTTGGTGATCTGAAGCTTCAAAACCCAGAAAACAGAGCTTTTGCCCAGATGTTCCAGAAGTGTTTTGCTGGGAAGATTTTGGAATGCCATTTAAATTTGTTGAATGTGATCAGGGTTGGTGGTTATCTGCCTGACAGAGTTACCAATCTTATATTGCAATATCTAAGCACCAGGTTGTTTTTATGGGTTTTTTAGTTTGTGTAGGGTGTTAAAAAATTTATGTATTAGCTAAACTAAATTGTTTGACAGCTAATGTACATGTAGTGATCATTACTAGGTAAGATGGGGTGTTATGCAATGTTGTTAACATGACTTAAAAATATTTTTTTTTATTTAAGCTTGATAAAGTTGGAGGAATTTTTAGCTGTGATCTTTAATATAGTATAATTTTGTTTCTTATTGTACATTTATATATTTGGATTATGATAGTATGCTAATGAAAGTCACTGAAAAGCTGTTATAAATATTTTTCTGTTCGTAAGTGTTGAGTTGTAATCTGTATTCTTGTTCTTTTTCCCGACGGAAAATGAACCTATTGTCTATTTACATCTATCCCAGTATCCTACATTCCTACTTTCAGAAATTTCTGGGGTAATACATGGTTCAAGGGCTCTAGTGGAATTTACTGTACCAATTCATAGATGACTTACTGTGTCATGAGTAGTTGGATGAAATTGACTCATTTTCTGAAATGTTAAAAATCTGTTTGGTATTATTAGTTACATATTGACTTTTTAGCCTGTTTTTCCTACCCCTTCTGGTTCTTATATCTTCGTATTACTTTGATACAGTGTTCCAAAGACTAACATGTACAATCTGCTCCAACCACGACTTGATTCTCTACTTTTTGAGATAATCTTTCCACTTATGTGCTTTAATGACGATGACCAAAAGCTTTGGGATGAAGATCCACATGAATATGTGAGGAAGGGATATGGTAAGTCATTTGGAACTCTCATGATTTCTGATGATAATATACATAAATTATTGCAAACCTCCCATAGATGGTAGGTTTTATTGTAAACCGTGGTCATCGAGGTGTAGATTTACCTCACACTACGGTTTATACATAAGTTGCTTGTCTTCGTTCGGGATTATTTTATCTATATTATTTTCTTGCTGTGCAGACATCATAGAGGATTTATACAGTCCTAGAACTGCTGCTATGGATTTTGTTAGTGAGTTGGTAAGAAAGCGCGGGAAAGAGAACCTTCAAAAGTTTATACTGTACATTGTGGAGATTTTTAGAAGGTACTTGTGGTTGCATATGTAGCAATTAAAATTAATGATTATACATCACTGTTAATATATATTCTGTTACAGATATGACGAGGCAGCAATAGAATATAAGCCCTACAGACAGAAAGATGGCGCCCTACTTGCAATTGGAGCACTATGTGATAAACTGAAGCAAACGGATCCTTACAAGTCTGAGCTTGAGCGCATGTTATTGCAACATGTTTTTCCCGAGTTCAGTAGTCCTGTGGGCCACCTCAGAGCCAAGGTTTTTGAATTTCATTAAACTTTCCGTTTTTCGCTATCGATGAGCAAACTGTTATGTTCTTTCTTTGCTTGCAACTATATCTTACATCTTCTTCAATCTATGTTTGTTGTATTGAAGCAAGTTTGTTTGAAAAGGAAGATCTTTCATTTGTGTTTTGTATCGCTGTCCATTTGCAGAAAGTTTGATTTTTATTATATATCACCACCTTTTGTAGCTCGAAGTAATAAAGTCTGAAATGTTGTTCCTGATTTGTATTACGTATTGCAGTGATGAATTGAAATTCTGATAAGATCTCTTCTCAATGTATTGTACATGCCTGATATTATAAAATGTAGTTAATTGATCAAAGATGTGGCGTGCATAGTTTTAATTCAAGTCGTCGGTTATAACTTACTGATTTAAATATTGTGGAATTTACTGTGTAATGTTTATGGTTAGTTGCTTTGTTGTGCAGAATTATTGATGTCATAATACAAAATAATGAAAGTTGGACAGTAGGATATTAATATTGGTTCTCACGAGCTCGAGGCTGGATTGCATAAATCTGAGAAGTGTATACTCATAAAACTAATAGACATGTGCAAGAGTCTTGACCATCACTTTCTAATTATTGTCGCATGATCTAACACCAGGCAGCCTGGGTTGCTGGACAATATGCACATATCAAATTCTCAGACACAAACATTTTCCGTAAAGCACTGCAAAGTGTTGTGGCTGGGATGCGAGACCCAGAGCTTCCAGTTCGCGTTGACTCTGTTTTTGCGTTACGTTCATTTGTTGAAGCCTGCAAGGGTAAATTACTCATCGTGCTGTTACTATTATCTTCCCCAGAATATGTTAAATCCTAATACTTATAATTTGAATTTTGCAGATTTGGATGAAATCCGACCTATTCTTCCACAATTACTAGATGGTATATAATACTTAAACTAATTAACTAGCTATATGAACTTCTGAAGGATACTTCTAACTTTGTCCTAAAATTATCTTTCAGAATTTTTCAAACTTATGAATGAAGTTGAAAATGAGGATCTTGTGTTTACTCTGGAGACTATTGTGGACAAATTTGGCGAGGAGATGGCACCCTATGCTCTTGGATTGTGTCAGAATCTGGTGACAGAATTTTTTATCTTTTATTTTACTTCTTTCCCGTCACTTGCCGCCTTAAAATATTAATTTAAACTTGATCAGGCCGCTGCTTTTTGGAAGTGTATGCACACTGCTGAGGCTGATGATGAGGCTGATGATCCAGGTGCTTTGGCAGCTGTTGGATGCTTGCGGGCCATAAGCACAATCCTCGAGTCAGTGAGCAGGCTGCCTCAGCTGTTTGTTCAGATTGAACCAACTCTACTTCCAATCATGCGGAGGATGCTGACTACTGATGGACAAGGTACTGGCTTTAGTTTCTAGAGGACTTTCATGTACATGAAATCTCTTAAAAGTATTACTTTGTCTTGTATCGTAAATTTGTGTTGTTTCCTTGTCAGTTTTGAAAATGTTTCTCTAACTCTTTATGTTCCCAGTCAGCTGCACTAACAAACTATTTCATCTATCTTGAAGCAACCAGAGTTGATAACCTATATTAATGCTTATCACTATTAATTTTAACCTTTATTTTGATAATTAATATCACTATCAAAAAGATAGTTTACACGTTCTTTATGATAGAAAGGAGAAGTATTACATTGATTTTATGGGGACTGAGCTATTGGTCTTCTTTATATTTTTGTCTGAAATAATATAAAAACTGATGCGTCATTCTGAAGCTACTATTTAGTCATGCAATGGTTACATTTCAGCAGTCTCCCAATTGTTTGATCGCAACATTTGTTTCATTAATATTGTTACTTGGGTTTTATATAACTTCCTTGGACAGATAAATATTTAATTGAAATTCATGAATACTTTATAATCAACCTATGTTTGCAGAGGTCTTTGAGGAAGTTCTGGAAATTGTATCATATATGACTTTCTACTCACCAACAATATCTATGGACATGTGGACCCTTTGGCCATTAATTATGGAAGCTCTATCTGACTGGGCTATTGATTTCTTTCCAAGTAAGTTATATTAAAATGCATCCCTTCTCGTTCCTATGCTTTTTGGGGATTCCTATTTTTATCTTTTGTAAAATGTAATTAGTGGTTCTTTTAGATCCTATAGGATCTCTTCTATTGGAAATTGTTATTTTTCTTCTAATTAACGAGATGCATTATCATTTACACCTGAGTTGAATAGGTTCTAGCTTATGAGAGGAAGATGATTTTTAAGGGGTGGCAGGGAGATGGAGATCAGAATGTAGGAGCGAAGTCAAATGTTATAACTATCAAATTCATGTATTTCACTGAGCAATCTCTATAATATGTCAAAGCTATATATTGGGCATGATTGCTCTACTAATTTGGGAATTAGGAGAGGCAAAATCAGTCTAGTGTTGCCATGTTGATGCAGGATGATTTATGATATAAATACGATAATATATATAACTTGGGTGAATGAACCACAGAACACCTACTACCCCAAGGGTTTCCCAACCGCAGAAGGGAGAAAAACTATGGATCGCAACCCATAAAAGAGACTCAGTTCAATATTCAAAGATATTCTCAATAATCAAGTCTAATTAAATCTGTGGAGATTACATCACTTAAAAACCCTAATAATAACCTAATGGACTAAGAGCTTGTTTGACTAAGCTTAAAATTGTGACTTATGACTTAAAGTGGCTTAATGTGATAAGCCGAGAGCGTAAAATGCATGTTTGGGGAATTTTGTATTATGAGTGACTTGTGAGTTTTTAAAAATATAATAATAAAAATAAAAGTGACTTATGAGTAATTTATGACATATGGATAACTTTTATAAAAATAGAAAAAAAAGTTACCGAAAAAGTACCTAATACTTACTTCTGGCTTTAAGTCAGTTTCTGGCTTATTTCTGACTTTAAGTCAGTTTCTGGCTTATTACACAAACAAACATTTTTTTCAACTTAAAGTCAGAAACAACTTTAAGCCCCCGACTTAAAGCTTAGCCAAACAGGCTCTAAGGCCCGTAAACAATTGAGCTTATTATAAATAAACTACATATTTAATAATCTACTAGCCCCACATATAAAACATATAGATAAATATACTATTTATCTCTACACTAAACAAATATAATTTAATTAATAACATATATGTTAATTCTTTATTCTCGTTCCCCATCACATGTGCTTCTTGTACTTCCATGTTGTGTTTTTGTGTGCATTAATTAAAAATATTAATACAATTTAATTAAATATTATATTTTTATGTATATCTTTAGGAAATTTATTATGTTTACATATATAAATTTACAGAAAACTATATATAAACTTGTTAATATATATATATATATATACATACATATTTATATAAGTATAATTATTAAATTATAAATATATTTATTTCGTGTACTTCCTTGTCGTGTACTAAAATGTAAACCCATATCTGACATGGAATATGATCGTGTACTTTTGTGTTTTGTGTACCGTGTACGACAAATCTAAATCCATATACATGATTTACGTGTCGTGTACAAAATTGCCGGGTCTAATTCTAAGATATAAATGCATGGATAATACTCTTTAGCGTTTTAGTTACCGGAGTATTAGCTTATCCTACATTGTCATTGGAATTTAATTTTTCGCCGAATCAATTTTATCTAGCATGCTTGGTATAGGAAAACTTCATTTTAACACTCTGCTCGGTGAAGTCTTTCCATTTCTGATCACCAAACATGTGGGATATTTCTTCCAAACTGATTCTGGAGCCGCCACCTGTCTTCTGTTATCATTTTCCCACCTTTCAACATGTGGGTTTGTTCTTCCTAATTGATTCTGGTGCCTTCCACCTGTTTGCTGTTATTTTTTGCCCACTTTCAACAAAATTGTCATTTAAAAATCCTCTGTAGATGTAAAATAATGACAACCGGACTGAACTTTCACTCTTTTTTAGTAGTTCCTTAGGTCTTATTATAAGCTTGTATTCCTAGTTTATAGCAGCAGTGCAGAGGTACTTGATGTGTTTCATAGATGACAGTTATACTAGATTGGTGGGACCAATTAGAAGCATTCTTGATTTTTGCTTATTTTGGTGTTTCCGAGTTATTGTCTTCTCACATGTGGTACATAGCATGGAAAGTGTTCTGATACGAAAAGCCATCTGCTAAGCTCGTTATGTGACCTGAAATACTCCTGGAAATTACATATGGAGGAACAGCCTATCAGCCATATATTAGTCAGAAATTCAATGTATAAATGTAGCTAATCTTTGTTTACATTTTCATTAATTATTAGGGTTATTTAGTAAAGAGTAAGCTTAAACTATCTTGAGATGTGATACTTTTTCAAATTTCCAGTGTGCAAAATATATGTAAGAACCAAAAATTTTAAATATTGTACATCTGGATATAATTACCCATTGTGCATGATAATAAAGATGAACATATAGCTTGTGAATACTACTCAATATACTGTAATTCACAGTATTACCACAATGTACAGTTTCTCATGTCAGTGTGTTTTTGTGACTTGTATTTGTCTAGATATTCTTGTTCCTCTAGACAACTTTATATCCAAGGGTACAATGCATTACCTCACTTGCAAGGAACCGGACTACCAGCAAAGTCTTTGGAATGTGATTTCTACTGTGAGTTGACTTTTGACTAAAATACTTATCATGTAATTTTCCTTCTCAGTGAATGTTCTCTTAATTTTTTCTTCCTGTTTTGAAGCAGATCATGGGAGATAAAAATATGGAGGACAGTGATATTGAGCCTGCACCTAAGATCATTGAAGTGGTGTTCCAGAACTGCAGGGGGGAGGTGGATCACTGGGTTGAACCTTATATTAGAATTACAGTGGAGCGGTTGCGTCGAACTGAGAGAGCATATTTGAGATGTCTTTTGATGCAAGTGGTAAGGAACTTACAGTTTTGTTTATGCTTGTAACTCTGTTTTTAGTATAATAATACATCTATATGCTTCTCTTTGTTTTGTTTTGTTTTGGTCTGGGCACATTGTGCATTTCTTTACCATGCTGTTTGTCGTTTTCTTTGATATATTACTTTTATCTGGGTTGAATCGTTCTTTAGGTGTTGTGCATGACAATACTTTATACCTATGCCTCTGATAGCTCAAATTTTCCTACGCATGACATGAAATTGTTATACATTAAACTAGATTCTTGTGTATTACTGAAACATATCTTGATCCTTATTACCTGCTCTCTTGCAGATTGCCAATGCCCTTTACTACAATGCACCTTTGACACTCAACATACTGCAAAAACTTGGTGTTGCTACAGAAATATTTAATCATTGGTTCCAGATGTTGCAACAGACTAAAAAGAGTGGGCTAAGATCTAATTTTAAGAGGTAATTAAGTATCTCTTATGGCTTTGCTTTGAACACTCACCTGGGCCCTTCTTCTTTTTCTGCCTCTGCCATTTGATTGTTTCTCATGACATGTGTATGATATGGATATTTCAGAGAACATGATAAAAAGGTTTGCTGCTTGGGCTTAACAGCACTGCTCCAACTTCCTGGCGAACAGTTACCAGCTGAGGCCTTGATGCGTGTGTTCAAGGCCACCCTTGATCTACTTGTTGCCTACAAAGATCAATTAGCAGGTAAGTCAATGACTACTCTCATTTCTTCCATTCTCTATTATTTTTCAATCCAGAGTGAACTTATTTGCAAGTTCCTCCGTGATGGTCATATTTTCTTTTAGTTTTGTCATATCCCCTTCTTACTTGATGTGCATAGATGCTGCAAAGGAATTAGAGACCGGAGATGATGATGATATGAATGGTTTGCTGTCTGACGAGGAAGATGATGCGGATGAGTCTGACAAAGAAATGGGAGTTGATGCTGAGGATGGAGATGAAGCTAATAACAAAACCCTTCAAAGATTGGCTGCACAGGTGTGTTACAGTTTCAATCAACATGAAAAAAGAAACTGCAATAAAATTGTGTTGTCCTCTAAAAATTTTGTTTGTACATTAAGAGCATAATAGTATATTTCTTTTATTTGCAAGGAAAGTTATTAGTTGCTCAAAATCTAAGATTTGGCTTTAAATGCTTATTTATCAGTCAGTTCTTGATGGCTAGAATTGTTATCTGTTCTGCATTTCGTATCTTATACTTGGTGCTTATGTAGCAAAAAACAAAAAAAAGCTGCAAATACTTTTGAACTGTAGTGGTTTGACTTTAGGTTAACACACCTTTATAATTATTGAGATATATTTGAACCCATCGATAAGAGTTAACAGAATCAAAGCCAGTTGATCATATCCGTCAGGAAATGTAAACATTACTTTATAAGCTTNGCCAGTTGATCATATCCATCAGGAAATGTAAACATTACTTGTTTATAAGCTAACATATGAAATGCAGGCAAGGGCTTTCCGTTCAAATGATGAAGAAGATGATGATACAGATGATGACTTTAGTGATGACGAGGAACTACAGTCACCGATTGATGAGGTCGACCCTTTTGTGTTCTTTGTTGACTCGACCAAAGGTTAATATAGTTCATCTGACATTGACATTTCTAATTTAATAACCAGAATATTTTACTTGTATGCAATCATGGAACTTATTTTATATTCCCGTTTCAACTCTTTGCATCTAGTTTTGCAAGCAACTAATGAAGTGAGGTTCCAGAGCCTTACACAAGCTCTTGACATCCATTATCAAGCACTAGCCAATGCTGTTTTTCAGCATGCTGAGCAGAGAAGAGTTGAGATAGAGAAAGAGAAGTTGGAGAAAGCATCAGGAGCTGTACCTCCTTCATGATTTTGATAGCAGAAAGCCAGAAAGGATTCAGTTACCCAGATTTAGAGTTTCTCTTCTTTTTTGATCGACTTTACATTCATTCAGATTTGGTGTGATAAAGGAGTTCTTGTCAAGCTTGAATGGTGCTCTCTGGGGGTTCACCAGTCACTGGAGACTGGGTGAGTGTCATAGTATCATTTTGGACTTGTACCTTTTACGAGTATGAGAAGGAATGCAGGAACATGGAAGGTCCTCTGTTCTCTTCTGTAGTTTAAACTATCTTATTTGGTTTTGGCTGCTCAGTGTTTGTCCTTATCGAGTACCCTGTAGTTTAGGTTCAAGTATAAGATACGAAATGCAGAACAGATACTCAAATTCCCATTTTAGGGGTATAGTGATGGATTAGGAAACCCTCTGATCCGGATTAGGAGAGGGCAAGGCCGTGCATACAGATGTTGCTTTGTATTGATTCTCTTTTATTGGCCGCAAGTTGTGACCTATATATTTTTTGGTCCTCCGTTATAAATTTGGAATCACCATAATTGGTAAAAAAAAATCTTGAAATGTAATTCATTGGAGAGGTATTCAGGACCTGCTTGCTGCAGAGTGTAAAACATCTGCTTATTCTTTTATATGGGAGATGAAACTTATGTTTGCCTCGAACAAATCTGCCTCTACTACATACAAATGCATAAATAAGCCCATTGACGTGTGTTAATTTTTCCTTATTACCTATGTAGTGCTCCGAGTATTTTTATGAAAAATTTAATGGTAAAATTGTCAATTTGTTTTAGGGGGCACATGCCACACATGCCCCCCAAGTCTCTTACAAGATCTACCCCTGCTTTGAGGTCCTTGCTGCTGCAAAGATTATTCGGGGTTGCGACATTTGTTTTCATATATTTGTATTGACACAATGAGAAACATTTGTTATTCCAGTTTAAAGCGGAGTGTATGGAAAAAAAAAACAAGAATAACCTTGATACTGAGCGGCGTGATCTTGTTTTTTACTCGATGATTTGGTTTGCTGTCAAGGGTGAAATCAAGCCATCCCGTAACGAAAGGTATGACCATGAGGGAAACATGTCATTTCTGAGTGGAACATAAAAACAAACATGTCGTCCCAGGTCCTGGTTCGACTCTGGCTTACTAATTTCTTAGAACAGATTCTCATTGTAAGGCTATAAGCTAAATTAATTATTAAAAAAAACCTGACAATTGGTATACTTTCGATGCGAAAATTACGGGTATCACATGAAAATTATGGGTTTAAAACTGTGACATGAAACTTAAGGGTAGGAGTAGGGGTGAAATCGAGTCGAATAAGAGTGAATAGCCGTATAATTAGATTCAGCTCGAATTTATAATTACTCGTTCAAATTCGGTTCGAATTCGTATCAAAATTTTAACATTTTGCTCATATTTGATTCGAGTTCGAATATCAAAATTCGTACTGTATTTGATTCGGCTCGACTCGAATGGATATCGAATTACTCGTATAAGCATATTCAAATTCGAATTCGTATGTAATAATTTTATAAAATTAAGAATACCGGAATAACTATTCACTAAAAACTAAAATGTGATCATTTTGTAGAGTATTATTTTAATATAAATATTATATATTTTATATAATAATATATATAACTTATGAATTCGAGTCGAGTATAATAAATATATATTCGAGTACTCTAAAGTTATTCGAACTACTCAAAATAAATATGATCGAATATCATAGTGGTAAAATCTGACTCGGTATTCGTTTGATTCACTTATTTTTTATACGAATACGAATTATATTCATTTTTAACGAATCAAATCCAAGTTCGAACCCGGATTACTCAGATTCATTTTCAGCCCTAGGCAGGAGTTCTAATTTTTGGTATACAAATACAAAAATGCACCATTATAATTTTAATTTTTGACACGAAAAAATATATTTGTAATTGAATAAATATATTTTATATAAAATAATTATATATATAATTATATATAAAAGTATTATATGTTAATATATTTTTAATTAAATTAATTTAATTTAATATCTTTATTTGATATATACAAAAATACGATACGAAAATATACGGATTATACATGAGTTCGATATTTATTATTCAAGTATACTGTTGGACTAGCTTCAAATCAAAGTATATCAAAAGACTGGTCTAAATTTTTTTAAAAATTAGCTTTTTATTATTTTATTAATGATAATCCGATAAAAGGGGATTATTCAAGGTGGGTTAATGGATAATTGTTGGGATGGAATAGGGGTTAGAACCTCCTATATTTTTAGATATAAAGAAGGCTGTGAACTTTTTTTATGTCGTATGTCGTCCTTTCTTGAAATCTTCTCGGGTGTGTCGGTATATGGCCATGGAATTGTTAGAGACACGAAAGTAAACACACGATATGATTTACAGGTTTAGTTTAAACGCACTTTGATTATTTTCTGTACACGCTTTCATTAGAAAATTATCATTATGCATTCATTTTCTTTATAAAATAACCTGGAAATATTAAGGACAGCAACACATATCAAACTTAACATTGACTAATATGCAAAACATGTAAAACACCGCTGGCCGGCTAGTTGGTTGGCTGTGAGTCAGATATAAAAATATGAATAACTTGTACACATCAATTGATTGTGTTAAAATTAATAAAGGGAGAAACATTCACAGACACAGGCTGATCATCTCTACAACAGACTATGAACCTGTGGAAAAGAGCAACTGGAGTGCTTAAAGATCAGAGCAGTATCTGGTTAACATCATTCTCAAAGAGATCAGCACACAGGAACCCTGATATCGAGGTTGCTGTTATCAAGTCTACGAGTCACAATGGCTCTCGGGTTGATTACAGGAATTCTCAGAGAGTTTTTGCATGGGTCAGGGTCTCCCCAGCATACCTCAAACCTCTGGTATTGGCCATTGCTTTGAGGCTCGATAAGACTCGTAGCTGGGTAGTTGCGCTCAAGGGATTGATGCTCATGCACGGGGTTTTCTGCTGTAGAGTCCCTGCTGTTCAGAGAATTGGGAGGTTACCATTTGATTTGTCAGGCTTTAAGGATGAACATTCAAAGCCTGGGGAAAAATGGGGTCATGATAATTTCATAAGGGCTTATTATTCCTTTCTTGCTCGTAAATCTTCATTGTTATATGTACATGCACAGGAACAATATAAAGGACAGCTCAGAAAAGTTGAGGTAGATCAAGATGAACAGAAAACTACATCATCAATGATGCAGTGTCTTGTGTGGCTGCAAGAAATGCAAGATTTGCTTGATATGTTGATGGAAATCAAACCACAGTCGGAGTCTATGGTGGGTACTTTGATTCTTGAAGCAATGGATTGCGTGATGATTGAGATTTTTGATATTTACAGCAGAATATGCAGTGGCATCTCTGCAGTTTTGATCCAAATTTGTTCAGCAGGGAAGGTTGAAGCATCCATGGGACTCAAAGTTTTGCGAAAAGCAAACATACAGGGGAAAGAACTCTGTTTATACATAGAATTTTGCAGAGAATTAGGTGTTAATAATGCTGCAAACTGCCCTGAAGTGAAACAAATTCCAGAAGAGGATATAAGGATGCTGGAGCATATTATCACCGAAGCTCAGGATAGAAGTAATGAACAAAACAATTATACAAAAAAGGAAAGATCATCAAGTATGGTGACACTGGATTCTAAAACCGACACGAGAAATGATTCAGGCAGGCATAGTTTGCAGACAAAAGTTACAGATCAATGGGAGGCCTTCGATGAAGATCATTCAAGTATTTTTGTGATGGGAGAGAAAGTAGCCAAGTCTAGAGAAGAACATTTGGAGGCATTAATTCCATTAATTAATATTCATGTTCATGGTAATAAAACAGAGTTCCCAAACCTCATTAGTCTCTAACGATAGCAATATATTTCCTTCGGTAACAATAATATACAAGACTATGTAATTATGTTATAACTGCAGTTTTGGGAGGGAATAATGATAAGTTATGAAACAAAAAACTCTCTCATAATCGAATACTCATATGTTCATATGCATTTCAATTTATATATCGTTTGGCAGAAAAATAACTAACAAGCTGTTCGGACTTCATTAAATTGCAAAATTTATCTCTCTCTCTCTGTCTGTCTGTTATGGCATTTGAATTTTAATTCAGAAATGAACGTGCAAACATTTAAATCTTTCACAATCGGACATGACCCCAAAAAAGGAAAAACAGTATACATATAAGAAAATCTCATTCTTATGATTTCTTATTGGACTTGTGTATATGACTTGAAATTAGGTAAAACCAATTGGCCAAGGGGTAGCTAGTCAGTCAATACAGTTTAACAAGTCTTTTCCAAGACAGACAAATTCTACCTACATATACCTCATTCCAAATATAAAAAGATAAGATAGCATTTAGCAAAGTCTTCTCCATTTCAATTAGCAGATGAGTAGCCAGATAAAGATGCTTGAGGAGACCTGGTACCTATAGTCAAATCGATGAATCGTTACAACTTACAAGTTCTCGATATCTATGACCTAGTCTAGACGTTGAAGGTGGCAGCCACAGTGATTTTGTTCAACTACAAGTAAAATTAAGGTATTTCATGTCTAGTACAAAGAGCTTTCTCAAGTGTCATCATGATATTAATTTTTAAGTATACACAACCAAATATCAGATTAGTCATTTAGCAAAAAAGTAATCAGATCAGTCGATGAGATTTTACGGTTATCAACGACTAAAAGAATTTTACGGCCAACAGATTGTTTGCTACTAGACCTAGGAATTTTGTATGCGATGAGATGTAGTGTTTATATTTATCTTTTAGGTGCATGAATACACGATCCAATTTGGCATCATATTTGCGTTTACTCTTTAGAATACCCAACACGATACAAAAGAATACAAAATAAATATATTTATATATTAATATTATATTTATGGGTTTTGTTCCATGAAGAACCTTAAATGAAGTACTAATTGAAGAACATATATGTCTTGCATTCTGCAATATATTATAATATAATGCATGACATATATGCTCTCCATTTAGTACTTTATTTAAGGTTCTCCGTAGAACTTTTGCCTTGTAAGTATATACATACATTTATTAGTATAATTATACATAAAAATATTGGACCACTGCAAGAACACAATGAACATCTGCAATAAAACCCAGTAGGTTAACGGCTGAGGATATCAATGAAGGTTGCAATAAAACACTTCAGGAGCCTTACTCTTAACCAAGCAGCTGCTAATATCATTCATAAAGTGGGGACTCCAGTACACCAATAATATGATTATCAAGCAGATAAATTGAGAAATCTACTCTTCCATGCAATGTATGTAATCATTTAGACTAAAAAGAGCAAAAATGACCCAAAAAAGAAGTAAAATCCTCAAACAGCAAACTTATATTACGAGAAGAAAGGGAGGGACTCCCTGGTAGAACCACAGTTTGCAAATTTAACTCAACCAGTCAACCACCACAGTACTGATTATGACATCAGGATAACTATACAGATACTTTTAATACACAATCTGCTGGTTATGGATTCACTTGCTGCTAGTTAGTTCAGCAACAACAAATCAGCTACGTTGAAACGTTTTCCCAAAATAATCTAACAAAGACTCATCCACAATCCTAATTTGGTGGTTAGGAAATGCTCATTAATATAAACTTAATGGAAATAACATCTTAATAAGCTCAAATTTCTATAGTTGTGAAATCATGCATAATGACTGATAACCCATGGACCTACAAAGTACCAATGATTTTCAAAATGGGCCACAGACATGTATACATGTAACACATGTAACATATGAAGCAGCTGGAATCTGCCATTATAGTCCATTGACCATACTGACTGTAAACCTATCTGATTGTGACAAACTTATTGGTACCATGCTTTGCCCAATGACTCTTCAAGTCGATTGCATTGGCAAAATTAAAGTTTTCACAGGCAAGTTTCTCTAATACCTTCTTGAATGCACCCTGACTCATTTTCCGTCCAGCAATTCTTGCTCCACGCCTTTTGGCGCTCATTGGCAAGGGATACATTGATATTGTGGTGGTGCAACAAGCCGATTGCCAACCTCCACAACCCCATTTATAACATTGCTGAGGAGTACCGGTGCAAGAGCAAACTGGTACAAGAATACCTCGAATGTCCATATCCACCCCATTAATGACCACGTTAATATTAATCTTTGCTGATTTTGAACGTTGACCAGAGGATTTTCCATTTTCCTTGGGAACAGATGGGACTTTCTTTGCTTTCTTTGCATTTGGAGGTTTCAGTGTGGAAAGATTTTGTCTTTTTTTCATAGGTTCACCAGCTTCCTTCTTCACAACTAATTCTCCCATGTCTACCCCTGCATCCTTGGATGACTCGGGAGCCTGCTGCTGCTGCTGCAAAATTTGCATCGAATTAGCTCCCGCGTGTTCATGGAATCCTCCGAAACCAGAATTTACTGACATCAACTGTTGAACAAACCTCTCCCTGTCCCTGGAGCTCCCCCAACCATCCTTTATGGGTTCCATGTGCATGGGAGATTCAGAAACTAGGCAATCACGGGGGTGAAAAGACCCATTGTGGTTCATCATTATAGAATTCTCACGCCCAAGGAAAGGTTTTGGTACCCGATTATTCATAGATGGGAAAAGGTGCAAATTAAGATTTGCCGGTTTATGATAGTGTTGGTCATAATAAGTCCAATTGCGCATATTTAACCCTCCGTCTTCATCCATCCTATTTACAGATACAAATCAAACAATGAGAAATGCATCAAGTATCATCAGTTCGCGTTAACTCTGAATTTAAACCTACAATACCTAAAAAGATGAGTAACTTTGCATGATTAAGCTGTATAAAACCTTCAAAACAATGAGCAAGATAATAGAAAAGCCATCTGACCAGTGGCTGCATGTTAATTTCATATATTACCACAAACAAACAAGTATTTGGTAAAACTTTAAGGTGGAATCTCTCCACCAAACAGCTCCTCCAAAAGACGGCTCGCAGCAATTTCAAAACATATAACAATTCAAGCTGTATTATTTGTTATAAACAACAACAAATCAAATTACAAATTTGAAAGGTCAATTACAAAAACTGAAATCAGTAACCATCATTGCTCAAGAACTAAAAAAATGATAGATAATTCTATGCAACACAAAGAAGTTACCAAAATCACACAACACCAAAAGCTTGAAAAAGGCTTTTCGTAATTTAACATAATCTTCTTTCAAGACAAGGCAAACATATACCACAAGAAAATGCATAATATACTAAACCCAAACAATAGAATGCTGCAATTCCCCACAACCCACCATCGCATTTTATAGAATTGAAGAGAAATTTAGCTCAAACAAAATAAAAATGACACTTTTAAATAAAAAAAACAGGCAAATCAGATATAAAATTGACAATTTCCCACAACCCCACATCCACATTATATAGAATGAAGAGAAAGGTAGCTTCAATGAAATAAAAATGACATCTTTCAAATTAAAAAGAGGCAAAACAGAACTATAATTAACAACTAACATCCATTGTTTAATTATAACAATAATGGTAATCTCAATAATGCATAAAACAAATAAATCAATGTTCAATCAACATGATAAAATTCAAGAATTTGAACATAGATCCTAAACAGAAATGGGGGGTAAAATTCAGATCCACCAGCAAAAAGATTGAAATTTTGAGAATAATGTAAATAAACAATGTAAGAGAATATATATATATATATGCATATAAATACACATAAAATATGAAATGAGGTAGATATAGAGGAGAGAGACAGAGAGGGAAAATGAAAAGCATAGATTATTTATATGAAAATGGAAAGAGGAAGAAAACTTACTTGTGGGTAAACAGTTCTTTTAGGGTTTTTGCCCCTTCTGGAGAGAGAGAGAGAGGATTTGAGAGAGAGAGAGACTTGTCACTTGTTTTAATTTTGTGTTTGAATGAAACAAAATGTAAACACAAACAAAAATAAATCAATTTTTAGTTGCATACATTTATTGTTTGACCACCTTAATTTCACTTCAACTATTGACTTCTGTCTCCTTTTGTCTATTTTTGGGTGCCCATTTGTCATTCTTTTAAAAAAGAATTGAAAGATAAATCCCCTCTTCAAAATTCTCAATTGTACGAGTGCAAGCCCAACTACTTTTTTCTATTTTAGAGCATTTCTAGTATCCAATTACTATAAATACCATTATTTTTTCATTCATCAACATTACGTTTTGGTAATTTTCATAAAAAGATATTTTAAAATTGACAACTTAAAGGACTATAATAAAAATCAGTTAACATGGCAAACAGCCAAACACCTCCTCTTGGAAATACCGGTGTCAGAGATATACCCTCTCCGTCTCAAAATAATAATAATAATGGTCCCCGCACAAAAATCTTCATCAATAAAAATTTATCAACTCATAAAAAAGTAGTTGTTATTATGTGTTCATGGGTACAACCTAGAAAAACCAATTTTTCACATAATATATAACCAAGAAAAAATTAAAAATTATATCATTAGAAAATATAACTAGTAAAATTTAAAATGTATTTTCAAGTTTTTCAAAAGTGTAAATGAACAATCTTTTATTTACAGTCAAAGTTGGGTCAATTTTACCACACAAAAATCAAAGAAGACACTTAGGGAACTGTATTCAATATTGATTGTAATTGATTTTAATGTATTAGAAATAATCCATGGATTTTAATCGATTTAAATATTCATACTGAGTTTAATAGATTTTAATTGAGTTTACGTGAAATTTATATGGATTTTAATAACTGATTTAGGACGATTTTGTTAGCTTTACAATAATATTGTATAAATATTTATATTAATATATCATATTAATTAAGGGGTTGGATCTATAACAAATGTTTGCTATAGAGTCGGGTTTTAACAAATGATCTTACAGTCGTTGGATGAGTTATTCAACAGCTCAAATTTAAAAAAAAATGTCGAGTCTCGGTTAATAAGAGAGGCTCGTGCACGAGTCTCTCTTATTAACCCTTTCTCTCAACTTTCATATCTGCCTCTAAACCCTAATTTCATCCTAATTCGAATTGCAAACCCTAATTTCATCCAAATTATGAATTGCAAACATGGTATACATACATGACACACACAAAACTGATCAAGAACATATCATTATCATACATGAAATGATGGATAGAGTTATACATATATAAAACGATACACACATGATGAAGAAACAAACCTTGCAATCGAAGAACACAAGCCAATTGGATGAATCGAAAAACTGGATGAACACAAGCCTGAGAATCGCCTGAGATTGGTGGTAAAATTGCATCGCTTAACAACCGAGTCTCGGTCCTCTTTTTTTTAATCTAAGCCGTTAGATTGTTCATCCAACGGCGGAAAAGTGATTTGTTAAAAACCCGTTATTCAGCAAACGATTGTCGAGGATCCGGACCCATTAATTAATATATAAATAAATTAGAATACGGATTTAATTATTAAAGATATGTTGAAATAAAACAATAACTATCAGCTATTCAGCTATTGAACAACTATATCACCTATAAAGTCAAGACGTATGCTTTGACTTTACTGTTAAATAGACTTTTCCGGGCAATTTCCAGGTCCTTAACTCATTGGATATGTTTTTTTTAAATAAAATTTCTTGCCCTGCTTTAAATATTCAGCAGTTTTGCACCTTTGGTTGTAACATTACTATCTAAAGATTAGTATCATTGGTTGTCTGTTACATTTTATTACGTTTGGCAATGTTTCTCTTCAACTGTTGTCATAAGATTTCATATTTGCACATTATAGTATCTCATTGTAGGCTTGTAGCATCAACCATCAACTCTAACAGTACATTAGTCTTTTGTTTGGCCCACTGCTAATAAGAAACTCTCTTTTTTCTATCTTGTAGCGTGTTACCCATAATTTATTATATTATATATGTACAAGTTATAAAACACATAAATACTACAAAATCAATATTGAATACACCCTCTTAATGAAACAAAATATTAAAACAAACAAAAATAAACCAATTTTTAGTTGCATATGTTTATTGTTTGACAGATGAGCTTGACCACCTTAATCTCACTTCAACTATTGCCTTCAGTTTTCTTTTGTTTATTTTTGGGTTCCCATCTGTCATTCTTTTAAAAAAGAATTAAAAGATGGATCCCCTCTTCAAAGTTGTACAAATCCACAACTATACCTTTTTTCTATATTTTATAGCATATTTATATTCTAGTATCTATTTAATATAGATATAACATTATTTTTGATAATTTTCATCAAAAGATATTTTACATTTCTTATAAATGGCAGTATTAATATGATTAGTGTTTTAGTCAAATTTTATAGGGCTAATAGCTAAGTCTATCTAATTTCGTGTTTGAAGGACAAGTAACAAAACAGATCGACAATTGCAGAAAAATGAACAAAAGAACAAGAACACATGCAATTTTAGTGCCGAGGAAAACCCCTTATGAAAGGTTAAAAATCACGGGTGGTTATGTCCCGGCCAAAGTAATCCACTGGAATTGAGATAAAGATGAGTTACAAGTGATTTGAATAAAAATAAAGTATAAAATATCTAATCGTCGATTGTGTATATGTTGCACATCGGCTATGTGTATGTTACTCGTCAGTTGTATTCTGCAGTGAGTATTTGATGAAATTGTAGAAGTGTGAAAAGTTGTGTTTATCCTCAATGTATATTTTATATATAGCAGTCATTCTCTATTCCCACGATCCTATTGTTCATGTGATGGATTTGGTTAAGCTTCTTTTTTATAGGGATGCGAGCTATTTTTTCTCCTATATTTTAGGGAGGTTGGCTGACAAGTGGATTTAGTCATGTCGTCGTCGCACTTCCGTTAGTGCAATATACATCTGTCAGGTGTTCTTCTATTGCAATTTGACTGGGTCAAAAGTAGACTTGGTTAATTATCAAGGCGTTTGTATCATATTTGTTTGTATGTATCTCCTCGTCAATGTATTATGTCGTCCAACTCCCCCATCTATATTACAACACCCGTCAAGTGTTGTCATCAATAAAATTTACAGTTAGTACATTTTTGTATTTGTAATTTTTTGGTACTAATAATTACACATATTAATTTTTACTGGTAATATATACTTAGTATATATTCTTTCATAAATACGAATCTTATAAGATGGATAGAGTATTAAAATTGACAACTTAAAGGACTATAATGAAAATTAGTTCACATGCCAAACAACCAAAACACCCTCACTTGGAAATGTTGGTAGTATGATCATAGAATACTTTTTTATATACTGTTTGCACAGTTTTCTTGCTAATGCAGTTGATTAGTACAGTATGTTATTAGACACAATGTTTTTATTATTTGCTGGTAGTAACATTATTTATTTGTAGGGACATCTTCAACTACACGAAACATAGTCAGAACCGACCGCCACAAACCCGACCGACTAAACTCCAGGGATAAACCCGACCCGTAAAAGGTCAATCGATTTTATTATAAATCCGATCGATATAACCGACCGAAATTGACCATGGATCTCACTTTGTTGACTGACAAACAACACTCAGTGACACGTCATCATAAACCGACAGTCATAAAACCGACCGAGTAAAATCTTGGACTAAACCCGATCGCTATTTATCGCGGTTGGATATATTATAAAGCCGACCGACGAAAACTGATCGTGTTTGACCGTGGACCCTTTTAACCATGCACCTAGTGACCTTTTTTGCACAAACGATCGCGTTTAATTAAACGACTCTTTATCCGTCGAGTTTAACAGTCAGTTTTAGTCTGAATTTTTTCTCATGTGACAGTGACACCTGTGTTGGTCCCACACACATGGCACAACCACGTCAGCAAAGTGGGGTCAATAAGGATCCAACCAGAACCGACCATTTTTCCAAGACGGTCGGGTTAAATTAAAACCTACTGACCGTCCGTCGGGTTAAATTAAAATCGATTGACCGTCCATCGGGTTTGACGGTCGATTTTTGATTGAGTTTTTTCATAAGTGATAGTGACACGTGTGTTGGTCCCACTGTCACATCATCATTATGGGGTCAACAAGAGTCAAACGTGGTCAAGACTAAACCCGACCATCTTTTGCCAAAACCGACGAGGTTTAACCCGACCACCTTTTTCAGTCGGGTTTAGCNGGTCGATTTTTGATTGAGTTTTTTCATAAGTGATAGTGACACGTGTGTTGGTCCCACTGTCACAACATCATTATGGGGTCAACAAGAGTAAAACGTGGTCAAGACTAAACCCGACCATCTTTTGCCAAAACCGACGAGGTTTAACCCGACCACCTTTTTCAGTCGGGTTTAGCTAAAACTGACCTCTATGTCTTTAAAATCGATCGTTCCGGCAGTCGGTTATGACTCTATTTCTTGTAGTGTTCTTAATGTTTTTTATTACTAAAATGGAAAAGACACATGCTTCTTCTTCGGAATATAAATTCATCAACAAGTTTTGGTGTTATAAATTTATAGGTCATACTTTTTCCAGAAAAGATAATGGTATGTTTAGCTTATCTTACAAGTAACTTATAAGTGAAAAATTGTATGTATTTTCCACCATATAAGTAGTTTATATGGATTCCCAAACAGGGCAATGTATTATTCTGCAAAATTTTATGAAAGTTTTCACGATTTTCACCGGATTATTACTCTATGTATGAATATTTAAATCTCTTGTCAACTAAACATATATAAGCTTTTGTTACAAGTACTTCAACAAATATATTAGTTAGTTAATAGACTAATTATTAATATCAAGGGAGCAGCCTAGCATGTAGGCATTCTTTGATGGGTAATGGCCCTATGTGTCACTATTACACCAACAAATGTCCAAAATGGCACAATCGGGTAGAATGGCCCAAAATGTCGTCCCAAAACGCTACATGAAGTTGCGTTTTCACAAAAACGCTATATCGTGTCTCGTATTTAGCAAAAAAAAAATTTGCTAAATTTTTAAAATTCAAAACGCAAGATGATGTAGAGTTTTAGGACAAAACGCAAGATGAAGTGGAATTTTAGGGCAAAACGCTACTTTGAGTTGAGTTTTGCACATATTTTGTTTTAAATATTTGTGGAAAACGTGACACTAAGTGATGTTTTATATCAAAAATTAAAAGAACAAAAACGCTACACTATGTTGAGTTTTAAAGTGACATTTAGGACCATTTTTATAAGTTGTGTCATTTTGAGCATTTTATCTCCAATTTGTGACATATATGGCCATTACTCCTCTTTGATTCAGTTTAATATACTATCATTCCTTCAGAAGCTGGTGAGCCCAACTTCAATATGCAGTTGGGCCAAAAATAGGTAAAAGTCCAGTTAAAGCTATTGATACCCAACTTCAATTGGAAGTTATCCATAGAATAGAATAGATAAGAGCCCAAATAAACCTAATATCACTATGCCCCATAGCTTGGACCAAACAATAACTCAATAAGCATGTACTGATGTACATATATGTATATATATCGAGGCAGATAGAACAAGGAGCTAGCTTCCAAAATGCAGGTAAGTGCTGACAACTAAGAGATAATTTAAAGGGTTAAGGAACGAAAAAAACTCTTGTGATTTAGGTGTAGAAGTGGATAAGTGGTTTAATAAGGCTCAGATAAACCCTTCAAATTTAAACTAATGGTTTAATATAGCTCCGATTTCAGCACAGAGTAGATAGTGGTATGGAGGTCAGCAGAGACAGTGGCATAGGCATAATCAGAATAGGGGAGGTCAGTCGGCTTATGATCGAAATCAGTATGGAGGTCAGAGGCAGAATCAGCAGTTTCAGCCTAGACAGTGGCAGAATCGTCAACAGGGGCACTATCGTATAGCTAACACGAACGAAATTCATTAATATTTAGCGATGCACCAGCTTTTTGGCCCGCAAGCCAGGCCACGATCGCCACTTTTTTATAGTTTTTCTTAACTATGGTTACAAATTACTATATTCATGAATATTGTGATATTAATATTTTAAAAATATATTAAAATATTCTAATTTTAATATTATGAGGTTAATATTCATGTATATCGTAACAATATTGTTACACGAAAAAGTATATAAAAAAATTTATATTTTAATTAAAATTTATCTTTAAATAAAATATATAAATTTTATCTCTTTTAAACATAAACACATATAAAATATGTAAAAAATTATATAAAAATATTTCTACACAAGATTATAAATAAATTAGAATCATAGATATAAAAATAAAAATAAAAATAAATTCTAATCATATAAATACAATATTAAAGTAAAAATAATAAATATTAAAAACAAATTCGTACATTATACGAAATGTAAGAAATTGTGCATATTTGTATATATATATGTATATATGTATGTAAGTAAGTGTCTGTGTTTGTATGTATTATAATTTAATATTAAAATGTCACTCATATTTAGTTAATTATTAAAAAAATCGTCGAGTAAGTAGAATTTTAAAGTAAAATACAAACTAGCATGTAAATATTTAAATGTTAAAAATTAATAGTTAAGTAATAAAAAAAGTATATACATACATTAATATTGGTTAATAAATTATTTATTATTTTATAGAATTATTTAATAAAAATCAATTATATAAATAATATATTAATTTATAAATAATAATGTTATTAATAAAAAATTAATAATATAAGATATATATATATATATATATATATATGTATATATATTTATATTAATGTAATTAGATATTTAATAATATTTCTAACCATAATTCAGAAAAACTAACTAGATGGATTATATTAAACCATTAGTTTTAATTTGAAGGGCTCAGCCTTATTAAATTACAGAAACTTATCCGCTAGTAACCAAAAACAGAAGGTTTTTTCGCTGTTTAACCCAAATTTAAAACATCTGTTATAAATGCATGTATAATGATCCTTGCATAGTTGCATGTACTGCACACTATATATCTTGCCTTGACTACAGTCTAGAGTGGTGGGGTTGAAATTATTCACTGCCAGATGAGAAGAAAACTGTAGTGCCACCATTTTATTTATTCACCAACAGTTTTAATTAAATCGATTCAAATTGTGGCAAACTAAATACAATTTTATTTTATTTTATTTTTTAAAAAGAGATTACGATCAGTTTGGATGAACCTAAAATTTATAATAATTTGTTTATTACTCATAATAAAAATATGAAATATAATTTGTACTAATAATTATTTTATCATTTAATTCTCAGCAAACACTTATAAACAATATTTAACTCAAACCATTAAAATATAAATATATTGTCGATTTCACTTTAAATTCAAACTTATTTAAGCCTTACGTACTGATTAATTCAAAAACTCCATATTTTATTTGAGAATATGTAAAAGACTAATGGTTAAAAACTTAAAATCGATTGAGATTTTAACATATATAAGTCTAATATTTCAAGTCGAATTAAACGAATTGAAGTCAAGTTCAAATTAAATAGATATAAAAAGCAACTCTAAACTCTTTTTTTATTATTGAATGTATTTTAATATTTAAATTCAAATTTAATTATTAAATTAATCTAACTAGACTTGTCTAACAAGCCGAATGCAAATGTTATTCACAAACAACGTCTTTGCTCCCCTGCAGCTAGGGGAGCAAAAAAACCGAAACTGATAAAAACCGAATCGAAAAAAATTGAAACCGAAAATAACCGTTTCGAAACCGAAAAATAAAAAAATGAACCGATTGATCGGTTCCGGTTCTGGTTCCGGTTATAGATTAAAACCGAACCGAAAACAACCGAACCAAACCGATAATTAAAATAAATAAATTTATTATAATATATATATATATGGTAAAAGGTATTTACTGTTATTTTTAGAAAATTTTCTAAAATTAATTATATAAAACTACATCAGTTGGACTTTATCAGAAAAATCTAAAATTAATTTTGAGTTATAGTTGTATACAAGAGTTGTCTCTCTTGTAAATAAAGCAATATAAATCACAATACATATTCATGATTCATTGTTTAAAGTAAACTATTCTGTTGAAAATCCTCTGATTAGTATATACAATACCGATTGACTTCACAATTAAAAATGTTGTCATAGTTTAATGGAGTTGCATATTTGAATATTTGTATAAGTAGACATGATTTTGATGATATAAAATTTATATAAATTCATTAAAGTTTCTTACATGTTACAGTAAGTTTAACTTGTTACAGTTTATTATCTCTTTTTTTTGTAGTGTTATTATGCGGAATGTGATTCAAATATTTGAATGTAAATATATAATAATTTAAATTATATATCTTTTCATTTTTTTTAATCCGGTTTTTAACCGAAACCGAACCGGTAAAAACCGAACCGGTCTTTTTAAAATCGAAACCGAAACCGATGGTTTAGTTGCGATTGCAATTTTTAATTTTTAAAACTGAAGATATGTGATTCCGGTTCCAATTTTAACCAAAAATCGGATCGAACCGAACCGCTCTCCCCCAATCTGTAGCCCCAAACAAATCCATATCATCCATACAAATAAATAAATACAGACATACTATATAATTATTTAAGTTATCATTATGCATGAAACGGAGTGACATGGTTAAAGGAATCATAACAAATATATACCGTCAAAAAGACAAGCTAGCAGCCTACCACTATCAGTCTTCCACAGTTACGACATTCAACTTGCGCTCTCTCTTTGTTTTCAACTACTAGTACATGTTAATGATAGAAATCCGGCATCTGATTAGATAAAAAATATTCAATGAATAACCAACTACAAACAAATCAACTTATATTTATCTGCATGTCACTGTGTCTGTGAACTTTTCTTCCAAAAAAAATGTAAATATTAAATAAATTAAATAGGACTTAATTCTTTTAGGAGTTTGCTATCTTATCCGCCGTTACTCCCACGTTCCTAAATAATAAGAGAAAAAGGAGTCTAATATACAGTTTAGGTAATTTTCTAAGATTTTAATATAAAATAATAGTATATTAGTAAAATTTTAAATGAATCCCGATTTTACAAAAATACATATCATATATTTAAATATAAAATCATATGTATCTTAGATAACTTACCTAAGATATATTTTAGGCTCCCTAATCTCAAATAATAATTGTTTTAACTTTCGATACTGATGTTAAAATACAAAAAAAAAAGTATATTTAAATTTAATAATGGGTACAATTATGAGTATTATTTTACACTGAACTTATCAATTAGTGCTCCTTCCGGCTCCTCTGCCTCTTTGCACAAAGGCCAGAGGGGTTAGGCTCGAAGCAACTAGGCTATCAGGGATCCACGGGCCTATCAAGAATCTTAATCCTCGAGTGAAAATGGTGTTGATGAATAGTATGTTTCCGTACTCCACTGTTTGAGGCGCTTGTCCTAGTATACGCATACTTTTGTGTGCGTGTTGTAGATTTTTTGGGTTATCTGAATGTATATGCCAACTTTAATGCATCACCCAAACGGATCAAACAAAACATAAACCAGACAAGTTTTGGGTATCAGTTGCACTAAGAAAAGGGACCATTGATTTGTTCCAACCCTTGTTCAATTATTATATTGCACATGCACTTGCTCGTATACGTCTATATTAATATTCTTCATCTACAACATATATATATCTACATGGGTCCGGTTAACCATAAATAAATTATATATTTTTTATTTTTCCGTAATCAACAAGTCTAAACCATTGCATAAAAATCTAATGCCGAAAATTAAGTATATACTCAATACGAAGTTGAAGACGACGCAACATAAAGTTACAATTAAATATGTTTTTACATAACTTGAAATTATGAATGATACAATTCTAAGAAATCATGTCTTCAATTTCATGATGCGCCATCCTCAACTTCATGTTTATTTATTTGTTTTCTACCATTTGATCTGTACTTGTTGTTAGATTTGTTGGCTGAAAATTTTAAAATATACAATAGCATAAAGTGATTGAAACTCTATCTACACATAGACACATGGTACAGTAACACACACAAACACATATTTGCACTGCCGATCATCCATTCATCCCTATCAGTTTCGTCACTTTCCAAATTGTCTTAGAAAACCCCTCCACGAGCTCTGGGGCAGAATGGTTCTTAATTTAGAAGTTAAGAATAAATATGTTTATAATTAATTTTATGAGATGATATACAAAAGGAGGGCATTCATGGTTCCGCAGTAAATTTTCGATAACCATGTAATGATCCGGCCAACACACTTAAATAGATAAATCATCATGCATCTTCTTTTACTTTTTCTTTTAAATATATGTGTCTGTCGTCTATACATCTACTTGTGGTTAATAATAGCAGTGAGCGTGATCCTCGTCAAGTTCAAGTGGTAAGATGGGCAACACTTTAAAGTATTAGTAGTCACTAACTCACTAAAGAGATATATATATATATATATATAGGCAGGTGGTTAAATAGGAAATAAGATCTGAATCACATATTCAATCTTATCTAATGATAATGACAAGGAGGGGCACTCACACACTAATTAAATAAATTCTCGCACACATAATCCCTCCATTTTAATTTGATTTTTCCCGTAAGTTGGTGATTTTTTTTTCAAATCTAACACCACCACATTTTTCTCCATATCACAACAATCAGTTTGCATACCATATGTGTTATATTTCGATGACTTTTATTTTTTCCGGCGTCCTCCATTATTTTTTCTGAACTCAGGATGTATAATTTAGTGATTTCTGTAATACAAATTAGTGATTTCTGTAATATAATTTAGTGATTGAAGTTCGGATCTGATTAGTGACAAATTTATTTTAGTTATAAATTATATTCACCAAAATATAGCACATATGGCATGGAAACTAATCGTTGGGAGATGAAGAAAAATGTGGTGAAGTTAGATTTGAAAAAAACTTCACCAATTGACAGGTAAAATTAAATTAAAAATGGAGGAGAATAGATGAGATTGTATATGTGAGAGTATATTTAATTTGTGTGTGGGTGCGACAGATGTAAATATAAGGTTTTATATTTCTCATTTAAACTATTTTCTATTTGAGTAAGACTATATATATATATATATATATACAAATTTAATTTAAATTAAATATATAATTAAAAAATTTATTCAATTAAAAATAATATTTTTTATCATACGGTTCAAGATTTTACTGTAGTTTATAGTGAGCTCGATCTTGTTTTGGAGTAAGCGTGATTCATTCGATAAAACCACGTCTTTTAACTGTGTAAGGAAAGCTGCTAAAATACAATGCTCATGCATGTTTTCACGGGCAGTGTTATAGAAATCGCTAGACGGCCGGGCGGTTGAGGTATCGTCAAGCGTCTAATTGGATAGATTAATTGTAGCATTAATTGGTTGTATTTAAATATTATTTTTAATATTTTTATTTATTAAATAATTTTATCAAATAATTTTACTGATTTTTTATCGATATTTGATCTTTTTAACTGATTTTTTTAACTTTTTCAACAGTTTTTTGACTGATTTACACAAAAATCGCAAAATTTTTTGCCTAATCCCAACTCGGGACGTTTGTGTTGATTTTTAGAGCACGGTTTTGAGGTCATCATATAATATCATGTATAGTACATGATTAATTGTTCGATATATTTAAAAACTCGTTTTTTAACCAGATCAACTTTTACTTTACAGAGGCAAAGGGAAGAGGAGATGATGATAAGGTCACGTGAGGCAGAGGCATCTGTCACGTGGTGTGGCAAATGGGAATTTTGAGACTTTCTTTGTTTGTGCTCGTAGAGCAGTTAAATTGTAGAGTAATAATGTTGCAGGGTTGAAATTGTAAAGTTGCAGTTAAATTTGTAGCAGTTAGCTCTATTCGTTTATGATAGGCTTAGCTGCTGATTTGTTCGTTCGGAGAACAACATTGGTTTGATAAAACTAGGGTGCCTGTTACAGGGCACACGGCATGCCTTTTNATATATATATATATATATATATATATATATATATATATATATATATATATATATATAGGCAGGTGGTTAAATAGGAAATAAGATTTGAATCACATATTCAATCTTATCTAATGATAATGACAAGGAGGGGCACTCACACACTAATTAAATAAATTCTCGCACACATAATCACNATATATATATATATATATAGGCAGGTGGTTAAATAGGAAATAAGATCTGAATCACATATTCAATCTTATCTAATGATAATGACAAGGAGGGGCACTCACACACTAATTAAATAAATTCTCGCACACATAATCCCTCCATTTTAATTTGATTTTTCCCGTAAGTTGGTGATTTTTTTTTCAAATCTAACACCACCACATTTTTCTCCATATCACAACAATCAGTTTGCATACCATATGTGTTATATTTCGATGACTTTTATTTTTTCCGGCGTCCTCCATTATTTTTTCTGAACTCAGGATGTATAATTTAGTGATTTCTGTAATACAAATTAGTGATTTCTGTAATATAATTTAGTGATTGAAGTTCGGATCTGATTAGTGACAAATTTATTTTAGTTATAAATTATATTCACCAAAATATAGCACATATGGCATGGAAACTAATCGTTGGGAGATGAAGAAAAATGTGGTGAAGTTAGATTTGAAAAAAACTTCACCAATTGACAGGTAAAATTAAATTAAAAATGGAGGAGAATAGATGAGATTGTATATGTGAGAGTATATTTAATTTGTGTGTGGGTGCGACAGATGTAAATATAAGGTTTTATATTTCTCATTTAAACTATTTTCTATTTGAGTAAGACTATATATATATATATATATATACAAATTTAATTTAAATTAAATATATAATTAAAAAATTTATTCAATTAAAAATAATATTTTTTATCATACGGTTCAAAATTTTACTGTAGTTTATAGTGAGCTCGATCTTGTTTTGGAGTAAGCGTGATTCATTCGATAAAACCACGTCTTTTAACTGTGTAAGGAAAGCTGCTAAAATACAATACTCATGCATGTTTTCACTTTGAGGCACTCTTATAGAAATCGCTAGACGGCCGGGCGGTTGAGGTATCGTCAAGCGTCTAATTGGATAGATTAATTGTAGCATTAATTTGTTGTATTTAAATATTATTTTTAATATTTTTATTTATTAAATATTTTTATCAAATAATTTTACTGATTTTTTTATCGATATTTGATCTTTTTAACTGATTTTTTGACTTTTTCGACAGTTTTTAGACTGATTTATACAAAAATCGTCTAAATTTTTGCCTAATCCCAACTCGGGACGTTTGTGTTGATTTTTAGAGCACGGTTTTGAGGTCATCATATAATATCATGTATAGTACATGACTAATTGTTCGATATATTTAAAAACTCGTTTTTTAACCAGATCAACTTTTACTTTACAGAGACAAAGGGAAGAGGAGATGATGATAAGGTCACGTGAGGCAGAGGCATCTGTCACGTGGTGTGGCAAATGGTAATTTTGAGACTTTCTTTGTTTGTACTCGTAGAAGACTAGCAGTTAAATTGTAGAGTAATAATGTTGCAGGGTTGAAATTGTAAAGTTGCAGTTAAATTTGTAGCAGTTAGCTCTATTCGTTTATGATAGGCTTAGCTGCTGATTTGTTCGTTCGGAGAACAACATTGGTTTGATAAAACTAGGGTGCCTGTTACAGGGCACACGGCATGCCTTTTCAATACTTGGCATGTCATTTTACTATTTTTTTTATAATTATATTTAAATTAATATTAATCAAGAATAATAATTATTAGATTAAAATCTATATAAATATTATAATTTATAAATATTTAAACTATTAAGTTGAAATAAAATATTTATTTTATATTTATTTATAAAAAATTTAATTATAAAATTTAAAATTTAATTAATATTTATTATATTTTAAATTTTATAATTAATTATAAATGGCATGCCAATTTGGCATGTCTTTTA
>QRFB01004380.1:2441-36545 GCA_008931105.1 Oenanthe javanica | reverse complement strand
ACACACACACACACACACACACACACACACACACACACACACACATATATATATAGAAATAATGATACTAAAAATTTGAAAACAAAAATAATATGTACCAATTGTTGAAAAAAAAATATTATTTAAGAGCATGATACAAAATTTTCTTTAAGATATATATTTCTTAATAAAATGCGGGAATGTTGTATCTGAGAAGAAAGTTTCTATCCCTTATGAATTTCCTATAAGGCAAATTTCCCGTGATAAAAAGCGAGAATTTGTACCAAAGAAGAAATTCAACTCTCTTAAGGAATTAAAAAAAATATATTTACAATACATATGCCAATTAAATAAAACTGTACAAAAATAAAATTTTAGAAATATTTCTAAGTATATAAAATATTGAGAATTTTATACACATATATATATAAAACACTTCCACTTACAATATTAGTGATTTTTCAAATATGCATTGATTACTTAGATCAGTAATTCTAAATAATGTCACTAATATTAAAAGTGTCACAATTATTTGTAACAAAATATTTAAAAATATCAGAGAAATATATCAAAATAATTAAGTAAAATATCATTAACTGATACTCATAAAATATTTATCATACAAACAATTATGCTGCATATTATTTGAATTCATTTAAATCATGAGACTGATATGACATCGAATTATCTGACATCATAATTTAAGTCAATTAAGATAATATTCAAACTTATGCTAGAACAACTAATTACCACATATGCATATAATATTGTAAACATGATAATTAAAGTAGTAGCAATAAGCCCGAGGTTCTGGATTTCAAATAAATTCACAAGTCCTTTGAATATGGACGATTTAATACTTGTGAAGTCATTTAAGAATTCCTTACGGATGAGATTTCCAACAAATATGCACATAAATAATATCTCAACTTTACTAACCAACTTAGATAAAATGAATTTATCAAGCTGTTTTAGCGAATATCTGCAGGTTATTCTATTAAGGACTACTCTCAAAATAAATGATACTTGGTGTCCATGCACTTGTACCGTGAGTGGTGTAGAGATTATTCATCAGAGTTGATGGAGTTTGACAGCTTCTAGTAATTACCTCCCTATCTTTCTTATAACCTGCATTATCTATATCTATATAGTCAATTAGGTTAAACCTAGTATCTTTAGGGTACCTTATTTTAAGAGTTGGTAATTCCTTAAGATATCTAACAATTCATATCTTAGCTATAAGATTAGATTCTCTAGTATCCACATGGAAACTTGCACATATACATATTGAGAATAAAATATATGGTCTTTATGCACAGTAGACCCATATATAATATAATCATGGTATACTTGCACTGATATTACATTATGTGTGTGTGCCTTGTATTCTAGAGAGATATGTGTATAACGACTCTAATATAAAATTATTTTCAAGTAATTAGCTGTTAGAATGTCATACCATATCCTTGACGATTGCTTGATCTCTTACCTCCGTCATAGAGAGCTTTGTGAAAAGAATGATATACAAATTCTAGTGGATATGAAACTTCAAAGTCCAGGAGTTGTTGTACATCAACTTGTTCAGCCCTAATAGTATCAAGTCTCATCTCTGGTGCTTTAGTTAGATCTTTAAAGTCTCGAAGATTCTGTTTCCATCATCGTCGATACCTTCTATAGCAACCAGTTTGGCTTTGTCCCTCATAACAATGCCAAAAATCATCCAGTTACAGTACCAATTACAACTTTGTTTTGTGGTCTGGGTTCCAGATTCAGTAGATTCTGCCTTCGAACTGATTGAGATCAACTTGTATTGCAATCACCCAATCTGGATCAATCAGTGCTTCTTCAATCTTCTTTAGTGTTCCAACTATTTAACAATTGTTCTTTCCCAAAGAATAACCATTTACTTTACATAGCACTTCTATTCTTTACTCTACTATCCGGATCACTAAGAACTAGACTCTAGGAATGACTTTAACTCCAAACCCTTTGTCTCGGCAGATATGTTCTTAATGTATTTCTTTGATCTTCATTGTGTTGAGTATGACTAGTAGATCCTTCTTTTATTTGCTCCCCCTAAGTTGCTGCTAGGATGTGTTGAAGATCTTTCACCTTGTTAAGTGGATTCTGTTAAAGTCCATGAGTTGTGTAGTTTCACTACCATTTCCACTACTAGGATCTGAATCATCATTATTAACATTGATTCCTTCTGCAATCTCAGTTTCATCATCAATATCTGAATATGACTCTGACCAGATGTCAAGCTTCATAGATTCATAATAGACTTTTATTTTAATGCTCGGGAGCTTGGTGCATTAGAATGACACATTCAGACTTTAAATCACCTTCTGGTTTTACATCATATCTTACTTTGAAAGCTTTCGACTTTATTGAGTAGCCGAGGAAAATTGTTCAATGAGCCATAATTTCAAAATTGCCAGGATGCTCATATAAATTTTCAATAAATATCAATTTCCTCCAAACACACGAAAGAGCTTTAGTGTTTGCTTCTGGTTGGCCATTGACTTATATGATGTCTTTTCACGATCTTGTTAAATAAAGAAGCATGATGTGTTAATCGCTTCAACTTCAAAGAACTTTGCTTCCAACTTGATCTGCTTGATGTGATCAATCACCATATGTGATATATTATCTGTTGAATGCACGAACATCACAAATTCANTGTTAATCGCTTCAACTTCAAAGTACTTTGCTTCCAACTTGATCTGCTTGATGTGATCAATCACCATATGTGATATATTATCTGTTGAATGCACGAACATCACAAATTCACTCTCAGTTGAGTGATCTTCCATTTTTCTTGCTCGAAATCAAACACTTTTCTATTTCAATGTTTTTCCAGAAAACCTTTGACAAAAAATTCTCTAGTGCCCTATAGATAGTGCTTAATGCTTAAGCCCGTCGACAAGAAAGATATTTCCTGTGATGACAATTCCAAAATCATGATAGCCAAGTCCGTTGTACATCCTTTGCTGTCATCTCCAAAGGTTACCATTGGATAGGCTTTCTCAACCAACTGTGATAGTAGAGCTTCAATGCTAGTAATATGCCTCGAACAATAAATGTCACGAAATCACATAACTTTTGACTTTTGTTTCATACTCTGCAATCACAAATGATTAAGCTTCTTGGTACTCAACTTCAATTGATTCCAGATGGGTTAGAGATATTACTTTCAACAATGGTAACAACAATTTCAACCTTAACATGCAGAAACTTATCTTTAACTGATCACTTCTCATTCACAGCAGCCTTGACAAGGTAGTCTTAAGGCATTATAGATAGTCCAGATGAGATTAGTGATTCCAACCTATCTTAAGACTAACAGTCTTTACCCTATTGTGATTCTTACAGAAATTTTGCCTAAGATTATGCAAGTCCTAAGATATACATTTTCAACTTTAAACAAACAAGCATGGAAATAAGAACACAAGGTAACATTCAGCTTCAATGCATTATAGATAAGAATTATGCAATTCAGGCATGTTATACGTATTAAAAAATTCAGTACTATCTACTTTAANAGGCATGTTATGCATATTAGAAAATTCAGTACTATCTACTTTAACCATTCTACATAAGTGTAACAGGTGTTCAACAGATTTACAGATATTCAATAATTTTCTAAAAGTACATGGAATAGACGAACTAAAAATTTAATTACTAATTCATTCTAATCCATTTCTATTGTTGTCTAACATTTTAATTATCTCTAATTACCTAAGTCAGTTTTAGATTAAGCCTCGAATCTACAAATTTTATTTACTACTTAGATAATTTTACCATCTTTTAATCTTATATACCTTAACAAGAAATACTTGAAGTGATTTTTCATTGAAGTACAACTATGTGAGTGTGAGAAATTCATATGAAAATACGCACATGCTTTTAACTCAATACAGTTTCTGACATCATTTGCTTGTTCAGGCTTCTTGAATATTGTAGCACAGCCCTGATCTTGTCTTGCTACTTTTAGCCTCATTTGTTTCTTCAGTTGTGACCTCTAACAATTCTTAAATCCGTTTTGTACAAGTACAAAATCTAGAATGAGCAGTAGAGTTAGAGAAAAATTCTTCAGAGTTCCCTACTAATAAATCTATCTTATCTTTATATTTGAGCAGTTTGTGGAACTATAACATAGACAGTCGTATCATCCACAATAAAATCCGAATGCTCCGGAATAAACCTACTAATACGAAATGACCACTTTCCTCGAAACCAGGTCATATGCTCTGAGAATTAATTCTGAGCCAAACCGGAGAATTTTCCAACTACAAACCCTTTTTGAAAAATGGACCAAGTTTTAATATTTTTAGATTATAAATTAAATCTATATAAATTTAACTAATAATTTTACTTAAATTAAATTTATAAAATAAATTTATTTAAATTAAGTTTATAAAATAAACCTTTTCAAGTTTAAATAATAAACTGATTTAAATTAAATTTATAAAATAAATTTATTTAAATAAAATTGATAAAATAAATTTATCTAAATTTCATTTAATAAAATAAATTTATTTAAACAAATTTAAATAATAAAAATAAATCTATTTAAATTAAGAGAATAAATTTATTTAATTTAAATTTATAAAATAAACTTATTTAAATTAAGTTTATAAAATAAACTTTTTCAAGTTTAAATAAAAAAAACTCATTTAAATTAAATTTACAATATAAATTTATTTTAAATAATATTTATAAAATAAATTTATCTAAATTTAAATTTATAAAATAAAATTATCTAAACAAATTTAAATTTTAAAAGGAAATCTATTTAAATTTAAAGAATAAATTTATTTAAATTAAAATTTATAAAGTAAACTTATTTAAATTAAGTTTATAAAAGAAACTTTTTCAAGTTTAAATAATAAACTCATTTAAATTAAATTCACAAAATAAATTTATTTTAAATAACATTTATAAAATAAATTTATCTAAATTTAAATTTATAAAATAAAATTATCTAAACAAATTTAAATTTTAAAAGTAAATCTATTTAAATTTAAAGAATAAATTTATTTAAATTAAAATTTATAAAGTAAACTTATTTAAATTAAGTTTATAAAACAAACTTTTTCAAGTTTAAATAATAAACTCATTTAAATTAAATTCACAAAATAAATTTATTTTAAATAAAATTTATAAAATAAATTTATCTAAATTTAAATTTATAAAATAAAATTATTTAACAAGGCCTCTAGACATTCAGAGTTCAAACAACTTCGGTATCCTGAGCTTCATTGGATTGCGGATCTTGATTTGTATATCAATCAACTTGCTCTGATGACAATTGTTGGGTCCCGAAAGTATCGTAGAAGGGGGGTTGAATGCGATCCTAACAACAATTTAAAATTCTTTTCCGAATTTGCGGAATTAAATTATTGCTTAAGTNTGCGATACTGACAACAATTTAAAATTCTTTTCGGAATTTGCGGAATTAAATTATTGTTTTAACTGAGGGTTAAAGTCTTTGTAGTGTTTGGGAGGCTGACTTACTAGCTTTCTATTTTTATGATATAACATTTAAGATATAGAAAATTAGCAAGTAAGTAAACAAGATTCAAGTTAAATACGTATATTAAACTTGAAAGGGTGTTACAACATTCGGTAGAATAAACCTTAATTCCTAGAACAAATTTGACATGAATTGTTCTACTTAAAGAATTAAAATCAAACTAGCACAGAAAGTTTGTGAATATAACTTTGCAGACAAATTGCTGAATTTGAAAGTTTTTCTACAACTAAAAAATGAAGCAAAGGCCTCATATTTATAGAGGTTGAAAAGCTAGTATGACTCTTCCAATATGACTCTTTTTATTATCAAATTAAGCCTTGTATGACTTATTAAAAAACTGGGTATGACTTTCTAAAATACGGTATGACTCTTGAAAATTCGGTATGACTCTTCTAATATGACTCTTTTTTATCATCAAAATAAGCCTTGTATGACTTATTAAAAAACTGGGTATGACTTTCTAAAATACGGTATGACTCTTGAAAATTCGGTACGACTCTTGAAGAATTTGGTATGACTTTTCTAAAGTCATATTCGGATTTTCTTTAATTAAAAAAAATCGGTATGACTTATTTTAATTAAATAAAATCATTTCAGCATGACATTTAGAAAAGTTGCTCGATATGACTTTTAATTTCTTCGGTATGACTTTCGAATTTCTTCTCGGTATGACTTTCTACAACTCTGCCAATTTCATTTCTTTTCTTCTTGATTGGACACTTGGCATGCTCCCATTGGTTTCTTTATTAAACTTGACCTGCCATTTCAATTCAAAAACCAAAGGGGCCTATTTCGTCTTTTAGTGGATAGACTTCGTAGAAATGTTTTTCGACCCGCACAGCTTATAATCTTTGATTAATAAATAATAAATTTAATTCAGAAATTATAAAAATAAATATATAATATTATTTAGATATTTATAAATATAATTTATAAATAAATAAAATATTTATTAATTAAATAAATCTTTACGCTTTAAGCTGCGGTCTTCTAAATGTCTGGAACCGAATTCTTTTTGACTTGGAAATGATAAATCAAATCCAACCGGGGTTCCACCTTTAAGAATATATGACTCTGCATTTCTTCTCTGTCATTACTTTTTCCGTCTTTTCTTCAAGTCAGTACTGTCAGGCATGTTTGGCTGTTTCTACAGTTGCAATTAGAAGTACCTCTATTACTGAAATAATCTGACTCTTTAAACTAGACAATACTTCTTTTCACCACTGCATGTACCTAGTCAAATATTCAATCTTGGATTCTGACTCTTGTACACTGCATTCCAAACAAAACCTGTTTCCCTTTGAGCTTCCAGCTCCTGTCTTTTGTCATTCTAAATTAATTAATCCTTTAATTAATTTATGAAATAAATTAATTTTGAGTGAATTAATTTATTAATTAAATTAAATAATTAATTTAATTAATCAATAGAGAATTAAACTAAAGTCTTGACTGTAGGACTATTGTTGATGTATATAAAACTCTTCTATTCTTCAACAATAACCTTTTTAACAACTTGAACTTTTTGATGACGAATCTTCACTGACATTGTTGACACCCTGTGCACTGGTCTGGTTCACAGATGACTAACTACAATGTTGATTCTCATTTCTGCTATGGTGGTCTTTGTTTCTTGTCCTGTCATGTCTTGGCTTCTTATTATTCTTCCTCTATATTCAATATTTATTATTTACTTCACTTTCTTATCTAAGTTGAATTGTCATCTACTTATTACAAATAGGACTAGTCATATAACTTTCAGTTTTCAAGACTTGGAAATAAATGCTGCCAGAACATCTATCATTCTCTGATGATGCAAACTTAGATAAGGCATCGGCCTTCACATTCTCCTCTCTCGGAATATACTCGAAGTGACATTCTTCGAATTGCGTAGCTTAAACCTTAACAATCCTCAAATATTTTTCCATAGTTTCTTCTCGGGCCTCAAACTCCCCATTTACTTGAGAGATTACTAGCCTTGAATCACCACATATCTTTAACTTCCTCACCCTTAGGGTTCTGGCCAGACCGAGTCCAGCTATCAAAGCTTCATACTCTGTTTCATTATTTGTAGTGGGAAAATCCAACTTGATTGCATACTCGACAACAAACCCATCAGGGCTTTGCAAAACCAAGTCAGCACCGCTAGTGCTCGTTTTTGAAGCTCCGTCAAAAAAGAGTAGTCAGTATTCTTTGAGTTCCTCTTCTTTTTCCTTATTCTTTCTAGTTTCTTTATCTTCTTCCTGCCCCCCAACTTCTTGGTTGGGAATGGTACACTCAACCACGAAGTCAGCTAGAGCTTGAGCCTTGGTGGCCGTTCTTGTCTTGTATCTGATTTCAAACTCTCCAAGCTCAATAGCCCATTTAATTAGCCTCCCACTGGCCTTAGGGCTGTGCAATATGTTTCTCAGGGGCTGGTATGTCAAGACTTCAATAACATATGCCTGGAAGTATGGGCGTAGCTTCCTTGAAGTCATTACAAATGCTAAGGCAAACTTCTCAACCTTTGAGTAGTTCAGCTCTGCTCCATGCAGAATCTTGCTAACATAATAAATGGGTTTCTGAACCTTCGCTTCCTCTTTCTGAGCTAGAGACGGAGACTGCGAGGTATAGGTATAGCACTTCTCTAGGTTTCGGTTTGGCAAATAGGAGTGGCTCAACCATATATTTCTTCAGCTCTTCAAAAGCTGCTTGACTCTGATCATTCCATAAGAAGTTTTTGACTTTCTTAAGGGCCTTGAAGAATGGTAGGCATTTTTCTCCTAACTTGGATATAAAGCGCCCCAGGGCTGCTACCCTTCCTGTGAGCTTTTGGACATCTTTTACTATCTTGAGGGGTTCCATGTCCAAGATTTCTTGAATCTTATCGGGATTGGCCTCGATGCCTCTTTTGGAGACCATCAGGCCTAAAAAATTTCTAGAACCTACACCAAAGGCACACTTGGCCGGTTTCAACATCATCTTATGGCTTCTCAAAACTTTGAATGCCTCATTTAGGTGCTCAAGGTGATCGGCCTTATCTAGGCTTTTGACTAACATGTCATCGACGTAGACCTCCATGGTCTTACCGATGAGGTGCTTGAAGATTTTATTTACAAGCCTTTGATACGTGGCTCCTGCATTCTTAAGTCCAAAAGCCATAACCAGATAGCAAAAAACACCAATGTTAGTGATAAATGATACCTTGGGGATGTCATTGAGGTGCATTTTAATTTGGTTGTAGCCACTGAACTTAACCATGAAGCTAAGCATCTCATGCCCAGCTGCGGCATCTATCAACGTGTCTATCTTTGGCAATGGGAAACAGTCCTTAGGACAGGCATCATTTAAATATGTGAAGTCCATGCACATTCTCCACTTCCCATTGCTCTTTCTGACCATTACAGGGTTAACCATCCATTCAGGATATTGGATTTCTTCAATAAATCCGGCTTTTAACAATTTCTCTACTTTCTGCTTAATGGCGTCCTGTTTTTCAGGGGAAAAACTTCTTTTCTTCTGTTTGACTGTTATCATTCCAGGATTCACATTCAACTGATGTGTTATAAGCTCAGGGTCTATTCCTGGCATGTCAGCTGTTGTCCAAGCAAAAACATCCCTATTATCTTGCAAGAATTGAATCATCTATTCCTTCAGGTCCTTGGAGAGTAAAGTCCCCAAATATGTCACCTTCTCGGGGTTTAGAGGATCTAGATTAGCAGGCTCCAAGTCTTCTGTGGGCTTACCCCTCCTTTCTTCTCAATCCATGACATCCATGTCTTCAATAGGGAGAACCTGCCCCCCACTGCCATTAGGCTTTAAGGCGGCCACATAACAGCTCCTAGCCATTTTTTGATCTCCTTTCTCTTCTTCCACTCCATTCCTAGTTGGGAATTTGAGCTTCAAATGGTATGTAGAGGATATTGCCTTAAAGGTGTGCAACCCAGTCCTTCCAAGAATCGCATTGTAAGTGGTGCTTTCCTTAATAACGAAGAAATTCAGCATTTGAGTGGACTGTCGAGGTTCATCGCCCATAGTCATGGGTAGTTAAATAATTCCTTCTATCCGAGACTCCACTCCATTGAAAACATAGATAGGCATGCTGGAGGGGATCAATTATTAATCGTTATACCCCATCTTCACAAAGGTTTCATAAAATAGGATGTCTACAGATGATTCACCGTCTACCAAGACTCTCTTCACTAGAGAATTTCCTATGACATGGGTGATTACCAGGGGATCATCGTGGGGAATCTTACCCCTTCTAAGTAAGAATCATCAAACGATAAAGTGACCTCTGTCATTTCCTTTTTAGGAGGTTCTCCTATGATACTCATTATCTCTTAGGCATATGCCTTCCGGGAGTTTCGGGAGTTACCTGCTGCGGTTGGTCCTCCTGAGATTACGTTGATCACAGGCCCTTTGGGCTGATTGTTTCTGTCCTTGGGGTCTGAGTCCCTTTGTTTGTCAATATGACCTCTGGCATGTCTAGCACCCTCCTTGGTGTACTTTTCCAACTTTTCTCTTCTAATCAGAAACTCTATCTCATCTTTCAACTGACGAAAGTCATCAGTGTCGTGTCCCACATCCCTATGGAATCGGCAGTACGAGTTCTTATTTCTCTTTTCAGGATCAGTCCTTAGTGGCTTCGGCCATCGAAGGTCTTTATCCTTCTCAATGTCCATCAGTATTTGGCTATGGGCAGTATTTAGCCTTGCATACTCGGTGAATCTGGATCCTCCCTTCTTCTTAGAGTCATTAGCATCATCATTCTTTGCATACTTGGTATCGACAGTATACTCAGTGTCGCTAGGTCGTTTCTTAGAGTAGGTGTTCGAGGCCTGAAACCCTTGGGCTTTCCCCATACTTTCCTCGACCTTGATATACATTCTAGCTCTCTCTTGGAGCTCATTCAAACTCACGGGGGCCCTTTTGGCTAACGATCTCCTGAAATTTTTGTCAGATGTCCCTTACTGTAAAGCTATCATAGCTACTTTCTGGTCTAAATCAGGGACCTTCAAGGCTTCCTTTGTGAACCTGTTCATATAATCCCTCAAGGACTCGTTCTTCCCCTGGTGCATATTCATTAGTGAAGCTGAGCTCTTCTCATGAGTCTTGTTGCTGATGAATTGACCAATGAAGGCCCTACTCAGATCTTTGAATGACCCAACAGAGTTTGGAGGTAGGCGAATGAACCACCGCTGAGCCATACCACTCAGGGTTTGGGGGAACGCCCTGCACTTGACGGTGTCGTTTATGGGCTGCAGTAATAGTGCATTAGAGAACGTGAGAACATGATTTGAGGGATCTCTCGTTCCATCATAGGTCCTAATTGTAGGCATCTTAAACTTCTTTGATATATTCTCATTCATGATATTCTCAGTAAAAGGGGGAGTAGGATCACCAGGATCTCCAAGTGATAATAAGTCTTGGGGGTCCGCCCTAACATGACTCGTCCTTGCCTGCCTCCTAGTTGGGGGCTCATCCACATCTATCACAGGTGCGTTCCTTATCAACCTCCCAGCACCTTCAATTCTGGGGCGCTGTCGCCTTGCTAACGCCCTCTCCAGGGCCTTCCTCAGTCGTTGTGCTTCGGCTTCATGAGCGTGTATTCTGTCTTGAAGGCTTAAGGAGTCATTAACTTGATTCCCGCGGGTCTAGGTACTCCTCTCTCCAAGGGGCTTCTTGTCGGGTCGCCTATTTCGTGGGTTTATATCCTCATCAGAAGACTCCTCGTCGTCAGTAGAGTAGGGTCCAGAGAAGTCACGACTTCTTTGTTGTAAGGTATAGTGGGGCAACAACCCTTGCTCATACGGAGGATCGTAGTTTTTTGGGAGCCCGTAACGAGTGTCAGGTGTTATGGCAAATGAGATATGAAAAGTAGGAGGAGCACTAAAAGTTGTACGAAGAGGAGGAACTATCTAGAGCGGAGGAACCAAAGCATGGATGGACACGTCAGGGTTGGATGAATGAACAGCGACGTTTAGGGGTCCGGCACGCCGAATACTTACTTTAGGGTCCTCAACGGAGGTAGTAGGAATATTAGTTCCTTGTTCATGCGTCACAGCGGGGGGATCGTTGGCGTCAACAGTGGTGTCAGGGTTCTCTCCTTTGAGGGTGCTCGCAGTTCTTCGTGTTCTTGCCGTGGTTGTTATTCGCTTTCCCACAAACGGCGCCAAATGTTACGGATCAAAAATGAGATGTATTTAATATGCAATTAATACTAGGGTGTGAGAGAGATTCGAGCTTCTATGGCTGTACTAAGGTTTCGTGACTATCTCGGGTCCTCGTTAACTACCTACGTATCTCAATGGGTGTGAGAATCAAGCCAAAAAACATAGTTCTAATGTTGAAGGTTAGACCCTTTATATAGGCGCATTAGGGCCTTGGAATTAGATTAGAAGTAGGAGACTTGGTGGCTAAGTCTCCTAGTGACAAGATTTTCTAAACCTCTTAGGAATGATAGTCCTCGTTGGACTCCTCCCACGTTTGGGTTTCTAGATCCTTCTGGGATTAGGGCCTTCAACAGGCTTTTTGGGCCTTTACTGAGCCCTTATTAATTAATTACGAAATTAATTAATAATAGAGGCTTACTGGGCCTATGGCTTTAATAGAGCTTGTGGGTTGGTCTTATAAGTCCAGTTGATCCTTGGATTAAAAATCTAGTTGATTCTAGGATTTATTTTTCTAGTTCGTTTCAAGGGCTCAAGCCTTTGGACCATACCAGGTCTAATAAATGCTATATTTATTATTTCCTCAGGGCTATTTTTACCCACATCACTATGGAAGACAGTCTATGATGACTATGAGAACTCAAGTTGAAGTTGTCTTTCCAAGACTAAAGTACTTTTCTAGAAATGGAAAAAGGCAAAAGGAAAGGTAGATTAGAAATAATCCTAAAATAGGAATTGTAAACACACTTGTAGTATATAAATAAGTGTGGTAGCATTGTTAGAAAGAGAGACAATATTCTTGAATCAACTATTCAGCCTTAGAGCATTTTGTAAGAACAGTTGATTTATTTTCTAACCTTATAAAAAAACTAGGTTTTTATTAACCTAGAAAAATTGAGCAAAATATACACTAATGGAAAAACCAATCAATCAGTAATTTTTAAATATCTTTGTTCAATTTAATTTCAGCTTAATTGTTCATATATCTTCTCTTAAACACACATACTTCAAGAACAAATATTAAAACATAAAAAAGTTTTGATAATTTGTATTTAACCCACTTCTACAAATTATATTGACATTGTTTTGGGAAATAATAATTGGTATCAGAGCGTAGGCTATCGTGTACAAAAAATTTAAGATCAAGAAAAAGTCAATATGGGCCAAAAAGATTCAGGTGTGAAAATTTCAGTGTTAGAAACAGTTGAATACTTTGCATGAAAAGTAAAAATGCACCTGCATCTACTTTCTCTTTACCCTTCCTATGTTAACTGCATAGAGAAAGGTCCTCATGTTCCCATGAAACTAGTCATAGGTGTAAACCCTGATAGAACTTCTACATTTGACAAACATGTTCCAAAACTCATCACTGAGTTCACAGAAGAAGATGAAAAGGAAGTGCTTAAGGACAAAAAGGCCATGAACATTCTGTTCAATGGTCTAGATAAAGATATGTTTGACAATGTGATAAACTGCACTTCATCTAAGGAAGTATGTGATACTCTTCAAACTCTATATGAAGGGACTGAGCAAGTAAGGAAAAACAAGATGCAACTCTTGATTCAGAAATATGAATCCTTTCATTTCAAGAGTAGGGAGTCCGTCAATGATACCTATAGTAGGTTCCAAAAGCTTTTGAATGGACTAAAACTATATGGTAGGGTTTATGCAATTGAAGATACAAATCTGAAATTTCTTAGATCTCTTCCAAAAGAATGGAAACCAATGACTGTCTCCATTAGATAATCTCAAGACTTCAAGGACTATACTCTTGAGAAACTTTATGGTATTCTCAAGACATATGAGTTGAAAATCCAACAAGATGAGGAGATTGAAGAATCAAAGAAAAGAAAAGACTGTGACTTTGATGGTCAAGGGAAATAAAGAAAAGTAGGAAAGTTGTTGTGTTGAAGATTCTGTCATGGTGATACTGTTGAAGAGTCGTTCAAAGGAAAAGGAAATGGCAAGTGTGAAGAAAATGTAGCATGATCTCAAGATGATTTGGATGAGATTGATGAGCACCTTGCATTTCTGTCAAGGAAATTCTCAAGGCTAAAATTCAAAAGGAATCCAAATGCTCAAAGGCCTGGATCCCAGTTTAGAAATAACAATCAAAATAAAAATTTGGTTGATAGATCAAAATTCAAATGTTTTAACTATGGATTGGCTGGTCATTTCTCAAATAAGTGCAAAAAGCCAAAACAAGAAAAGGCAAAGTCATATGATGGTATTGACTACAAAAAGAAATACTTTAACTGCTTAAACAAAAAAAAAGGTTTTTGTTACTGAAGAGAAGGATTGGACTGCTGAGGACACGAAACCTACAATGCATATATATACGTTCATTGATAAACAGTCACCACCATAATTAATTTTTTTAAGGCTTTATTATGATGCTACTCCGGCAATTACGTATGCATTCCACTCTGGTCCTCAATCAATAGTTAAAAAGTCTCTTTTTACCAGTACAATCGTTTCCAACTCATTGAACCGAGGATTTTAGTATTTTCAGTGCATTGAGTTTCTTGCTTTAAACCAAGCATAAAACACTGCCCTTTAACAATTAGGCCCATTCAAATTAAATAACACACAACTATATACGTGTAAACAAATCAAACCGACGACAATTTAAAAACCTATATTTATCCAGAACATTTTAATGTGAGAACAATTAGGATAACTCTGTCAATTACACGTCCATTAACAGTAACAATACCAGATTTGATACTAGATTGAACACGGGCTCTACTAATTCCATTAATACGCGAAGCTATCCATGTATCTAATCGCACCTTTTCCGAATAAACGTCATTAACACTCTCATCGACTCGAATTCCGGTGTAATTGTTTGGCTGAGTATGGTGGAATTGGAACAAGCTCTTATGAAGAGCCATGAAACCCTAGAATTAGCAGTAACCGTATATATAGGGTTTAGAGGGAATTTAGATAAAGAAGATGAAGATAGCACATAATTTATATATATATATAGCCTTCATTTGTTATCCATCTGTCCTATTGCTCAGATCATCTCAAAAAAGTGTGTTAGCTGCACAGGAGCATCTATATTAATCCATCGAATCGTGATAAAATATGGAAGATTCAATATAATTTGAATATAAAATTAAAATTATGCAAAATACAAATCCGTTTTCTTCCCCTTTTTTACTATTCAAATTTTATTTTATTTATTTGCATTTCAAAGGATTCCTTTTTGCTACTAGACTAAATATCCGACGAAGTAGAACCACTTTGGATGGATATCGTCAGCTCGCGTCCTTAGATGTCTGACTTTTTAGTTTGATCTTTTTGAGTGGCGATGTCATACGCAAAAAGGAAGACACTTTACTAGAGTAAAAGTAAATCTGTATTGCCCATATAATAAAAGCGGATCTTGGTCCATGGAGAATATATAAAAATCAATCACTCCAACCTTCTTCCCCTTGGCACAAAATTATAGATAATTATATTTAATTTTCTATATTTGTCGAACCAATAAACCTTTTATGTATAATTTTACATGACTTTTATTATAAATAATACCGTTGGACCCTTTAGCTTAATTTTACATAATAATTATAAAATACCATTATAGCTAACAATATTACATATCACTAGAGCTGTAAACGAACCGGACATGTTCGGTAAGCTCGGTATGTTCGTCCGTGTTCGAGTTCGTTAAGCTCGTCCGATAAGCTTAACGAACTCGAGTTCGAACAATAAAATATGTTCGGTAAGGTTACCGAACATTGTTCGGTTCGATAGGATTTTCGTCCGAGTTCGTTAAGAGTTCGTCCGAGTTCGGTAAGCTCGAGTTCGTTCGATAAAAAATAATAATATTTACAATTTTTTTTTTCTTCAAATTATTATATTTATTTTTTTACAATATTATATATATAATTACTGAACTGTTCGTGTTCGGTTCGTGTTCGGTTCGGTTCGGTATGTTCGCGAACTGTTCGTGTTCGTTCGGTTCGTTACCGAACTGGAGTTCGGACAAGAAAAATTGTCCGATAAGCTTACCGAACATTGTTCGGTTCGTTAAGAATTTGTTCGTGTTCGTTAAAAGTTCGTCCGAGTTCGGTTCGTTTACAGCTCTACATATCACCCTCGGAGATACTCTTGCAACTATGTTAAAACCATTAGCTATATCCTTTGTGGCATCTATTTTTAGAGAATTTGAATAAAAAAATCAACTCCAACCATACTCACCCCTTAGGTAAAATAATATAAAACTTTAAACTCAATATATATATTTGCTAGTCAATTGCCATTATTTAAATGTGCTACATAGACTCCCTCCAAAATTACTTCTTTATTTAGTTAAAAAAAGTATTAATTTTAAATTATACATAATCAATATAGAGAATAATATTGGAGAATGACACCTTTTTGGTTATCCATATTTTAGATAATTATTATTTTATTATTATTTTAGCCAACCAAATAGCTTACATGGTTGAAGCATCTCCAAGGGTGAAATCTGTTACATAAATTATCTACGTGGTGTATAGGTGGCATCTATGTGTCACTCTTTAGAAGATATCTAAAAATCAATGCATTTCAACCTTCTTCCCTTTAGCAAAAAATTATAGATGATCATATTTGATCTTCTATATTTGTCGAATAATAAATCTTTTATGTATAATTTTACATGATTATTATATATATAATACCATTGGAGTGAATGCGCTTCCCTTTAGCTAAAATTTTACATAATAATTATAGAAGACCATTTTAGCTAATAATTTTACATATTACGCTTGGAGATTCTCTTATAGTTTTACATGATTGCTAAATGCGGTGAACTTTTGCTTTCTAGTAGACCTGACAATTCAGATAACTGGATCGGTTTCAGATCGAATTTATTCGGATCAAATCAATTTTTAATTGTTATATATTTGGAGTACTATTTGCATCGGATCAGATTCGGATTAGATGTAGTTCTGATTAAAATCGATTAAATTTTGGATTAAGATCAGATTAAGTTCGATTCAGATTAAATTCAGTTTAGATCATTTCGGTTCAGAAAAATACAGACTGTATTAATTTTGAAATAGTTTTTAATTATTGTAAAACTAAAATAAAAGTCGTTAAATAAGTTTGTTAAAATAATAACTTATTCATTATCTTTCTCCTTCTGTTTTTTAACTTGTGAGACTTTAAAAAGCTATCTTATTATTAAATATATTAGTTATAATATTAAATAATATTTTTTTAAATAAGAAATATTAAAACCATATAAATCACGGAAATCCAACCCCCCTTTCGACTTGGTCACACTCATTTTATCCCATGAAAGCCAGTGAATTCCCCTGGTGCTAGTCAAATTTGAACTCTACCAGAAGCCATTGAACATATGTTCAATTTCCTGACAAAGAGTTTTAGGAATAAGAAAACATGACGTACAATACGACGGGATTGCAGATGCAACATTTTTAATCAACACAGACTTACCAGTCCTAGATAAAAGCTTCACATTCTATCCTTGAATTTTTTTCCATATTTTATCTTTCAAATATTTAAAAACTGATTTCTTCGACCTTCCCACCAACGATGGTAAACCAAGATAATTCTCTTCGAGAGGTCAGTATGTATCCCAAGAATATCTGAGATTTCCTGTTGCCTATCTTTTCGAACATTGGAGCTACAAAGATCCTAGACTTCTGTTAATTAAAAGCCTGACCATATAACAATTCATAAGTGTTGAGTATGTCTTTGATTTAGTTTGCTTCATCAACAAAGAGCAACTGTGTTACAGAGGGAGGTGTGCGACTTAATTTGTAACTGTAAATGTTGTTACTAGCTTCAGCTCTTACAGTGGTTTGAGATAGTCCTTCCACACATAGTAAACACAGGTACTGATAGAGATGATCCCTTTGCCGTATTCCTTGTTTGGGAATCACATGACCAAGTTGAAAACCATTAAAACATATCGAGTACTGCACCGTATTTACACACATCATATTCCACTTTGTCCACTTCACACAAAACCCATCTGATGCATTCTTGTACGCAAAAACCTCCAGTCAACTCTGTCATAGGCTTTGCTTATGTCCAGTTTTAGTGCCACTTCCCCAATATTACCCGTGCACTTTCATTTCATGTGGTGAATAAGCTTAAATGCCACTAGAACATTATCTGATATGTTTCTTCCAGGCACAAAAGCTGATTTCTGCATAGAAATGATTCCAGAAAGTATTACCTTCAATGGGTCTTAGGTCTGTCATACGGTCATCATTCTCCTTCTTTGGTGTAAAGCATAATGTAATGTAATATGTATAGAGGTAACGAGAACTCAACACAAGACGAAAGACATATGAGAATATTAATATGTAACACAGGAATCCAGAAGGACATACAACAAGATACATATATGAACTATTATAAGAAGAATACAGTTGATCAAACAAAAGAGTGGGAGACAGGTTGAAGTTACTCAAGACTCATCTAGATATATTCTAAGGTAATGATACATGGAGTACATGTATTGGTGCCACTAACAAGTTAGTGGCTCTTAATACAAGGCAAACTATGTACAAGGCATCACTTGAGAACACTTCATTATCACAAGTCAACAAGGTGCAAAACTTGTATCTGCACAAGGTAATTCTTGAGTGAGGCGTCACTTGTTACTTGGCGCCATTCAAGATCCTGCACAAGGGAACTACTTTATGAGGCGTCACTTACATCTATTGGAGCCACCAAGGAACTCACTAAGGCAACCGTTGTGTGAGGTGTCACTTATCTCAAATAGGTGCCACTTGAAATTGAAGGCGCCACTAAAAAGATCATAGGGGATACACTCTTGCAGGCGCCACTCAGCACCTCCATTGGAATAAAATTAATCCAAATTGATTTTAAAGACTACACAATATATAGGATTTACAGCAGAAGCATTCATTGTGCATCGTCTTCAATACACACAACAACTTATGGGAGCTCCATTAAAGAACCTCATAAACACTCACCTGTATTTGTTATTGTATTGACTGTAAAACCATTGTAGCTAATCATTTTATTAGAGTGTAGCACCTCAGAGGTTTATTAATATACCTATATTTCCCCGAATCATTTGTGTTTGTTTGCCTACCATTTTTATATCTCAAAAACACAAGAACAAAAATCTTAATCCGCAATTAAAAGTGAAAAACTACCAACATCATATTCAACCCCCCCTTCTATGATGATTTGGGACCTAACAATTGGTATTAGAGCTTGTTGATTGAAGTTACAAATCAAGATCCTATAGAGTTTTTCAAAAAGTAGATTTTGAGATCTAGAAAATTTTATTTTCAAATTTCTTTATTTTTAAAGAAAATTCATTTTTGAATTTTTTTCAAGATTTTAAGTCCACTAATTTTTAATACTATCAATCTTCAAGAATTTAAATTAAAAATTTCATTTCTCAAGAAATAATTTTTTATTCGAATTAATTTTAATTTTTTTAAATTTTAATTTTTTTAGATTTAAAACTCTTCCTGTTAACAACGAGTTCTCAAAAAATTAATAGCATCAAAATCCCAGCCTTTGACAAGGAACATTACATTCTATGGAAGAAGAAGATGTCCATGTTCATCAAAACTGCCAACCCACAATACATGGGTATTTTAGAAAATGGACCCTTTATTCCCCAGAAACAGATTCCGGAAATAGTGATAGAAGATGGAGAACAGATTCCTCAAATGTTTACTCCAAACGAACTTTCAAAGTACACTGACACTGACAAGGAAATAGTGGCTTAGGACAATCTTCAACTAATCTTAATCGATGCACTGGACACTATAATGCTTAATCAGGTGACAAACTGTGGTAGTGCCAAGCACATGTGGGATACAATTGAACTGCTAATGGAAGGAACTGAAGAAGTAAAGGAAACCAAACGGGGCATTCCTACCTCCCAATATGAAACCTTCAAATCACTACCTGGAGAGAGTATCACTCAAGTCTTTGAGAGATACAATAAATTACTGAATGACTTAAATCTTCATGGAAAGGTCTATTCACATTGGGAGATAAACAGGAAATTCATGTTGACATTACCCGCGCATCTTGAACACAAGATCTCTTCTATTAGAGAAAAAAGTGACATAAATGATATATTAATCGAAATTCTTTATGGGAAGCTCAAGACTCGTGAAATGGAGAAAGAGCAAAGACAATTCATTTATGGATTAGGGAAAGTAGACAATAATAACATAGCTCTGTTAAAATTGAAAGATTGCTCATTAACTAGGCCATTTTCAATAAGGACGTTTAGGCTTGAGTAATAAACCCAATGAACTATATCCCCTAACTAATACAACAAAGATGGTAGCTACGTCAGGCCTAGAGCCAGCAAGAAGATAGTCATTCGAAGAGAATTAAAGGCACATAGTGGTTATTACAGCAGTTCCAGGCCGTAAATGATTACTTCGATAAATGAATTCAAGAAATGACTAGCTTTGACCGCTCTGTCAGTGAATAGCTCAGGCAAGACTAGGTTGTAGCACGTTCGGTCATTAACTTTTTGGCTAAGTTTGTCTTTGTATTAGCCTGATGTTCAGCGTATGTGGGGTTGGGGGTGTAGTCTTATTAGTGGGGTATCTTTAATAAGAGGTAGAATGCTTTTCTATTGTTTAAAGAAATGCTTACCAGGTCTAGTAAAGACAACAACACTTGTGGCGAAAAGCCTTGATGTTACAAAGACCAAGAAAGAAAATCCTGCAGTTGAGAAAGAAGATCTCTTGGAAGTTGAATTTACTGAAAATGCTCAAGTAGGTGATGGAGATGACTTCTACTTAATGGAAGAACTTGAACAACTAGAAAACAAGACAATGGCCTATATGGCAGGGAAGTTCAAGAACCTCAGATTTAAAAGGAACCCTAAGTACAAGTTTAAAAGTAACTCAAGCTCTAGTGATTTCAGCTTCAGAAACAATAACCGAGGTGGTTCATCTTCAAGGTATTTTAATAAAAGAGGTTACAAGACTGGAACGGTAGACCGAAGTAAATTTAAGTGCTATAACTGCAATGAACCCGAACATTTTTCTATAAAATGTTGGAAGCCTAAGCAAGGAAAGGAAAGGAAGGAGTCATATGACGAACTGAAACAAAAGTATGATGCACTGGTAAAGAAGCATCAAGGCAGAGCTTATATAGTTGAGGGAAAGAGCTAGGATGATTCTGATATTGATGAAGAAGAGACATATGGAAATGTTGCACTCATGGTAGACTCTTCAGAGGCATCTCCTTAGTCATCAAAGGTATCATTTCTTTCCCTAGTTGAAATGTCTAATTCTGATTACAAAAAAACTGTAGATGATCTTAGCATAGAAATGTATAATGTACACACAAGCATGCTAGCATCAGAAGAAGAAAATGATAAATTAGTTTTATGGAATAAAATGCTAGAAGTTAGAAATGAAGAACTAGAACTTGCATGTATAAATATAGAAGATCTTAGACAGAAGGTAGAATACCTGCATAATAGAGACAAATACAACTAAGAAGTAGAAATTGCACTTAGGAATGAAATTTATGAGTTACATTTAAAACTTCAGGCATATAAGAAAACTACTAATCTTATTAAGGAAGTGATAAATAGACAGGTCATAGGTCAAAAAGTTGTTATAGGTTTTGACTATGATAAGAAAGCAGGAAAGAGACATGTGAAGTCAATTGCTGAGGAAAGTCCTGTGAAGCAAAAAATTCCACATATATTAAAATATGTCACTAAGCCTCTATATAAGAATTTTTTCATAGAACCCATCGATGAAGAACAAATCACAATGAAAGACGAAATCCTTTTTGAGGATAAAAAGAGAGAAGAAAAATAGAAAAACAAGTTGCCTAAGAAATTTATAAAAATTAAAGATCCTAAGGAACATATTAAAACTGAAATAGGCAATAAGAATGAAAAGAAAAAGGTTAACAGAAATAACAAGATATATATTAATAAGAAAAATGAGTATGCCTATTCCCTCAACGCTGCTAGGAAATTTTGCAATAATTGTAATTCTGTTGGACATCTTATGCATGCATGCAAAAAGGTTAAAGTAGTAAAAACTGAAACACATAGTATGTCTGCCATGCCTGCCATGTCAAATGCTCATCAACCATGTGGTAAAATAGGATGTATGACATGTGCTTTTAACATCATATCTGCATATATAAATCTGATGAATGCAATGAGTAGAAAGCATGTTAGGGAAAAGACTGCTAGTCCTCTTAAGACTAGGAATGAAGCCCCTATCCCTACGCCTAAAGAAAAACATGTTAAGGCCAAACCAAAAGATATGGGCACAGTTATTCAGAAAGACCATGATAAGGTAGTTCTTGTAGCCAAAATTGTTAAAGTTTCTAAGTCTCTTGGACCCAACCAAGTTTGGGAGCCAAAGAAGAAGTAATCGTTATGTGGTTGCAGGGCATAGAAAAGAACAAGGGTGTCATGTGGATTCTCGACAGCGGCTGTTCTAGGCATATGACTGGTGATAGAGCCTTGCTATCAAATTTGGTTGAGAAAGTTGGCCCGATAGTTAACCTTGGAGATAACACCAAAGGATTCACAATGGGATATGGTAATCTAGAAATTAGAAATGTTATCATTGAAAATATCTCTCTTGTTGAAGGGTTAAAACACAATCTCCTGAGCATCGGTCAATTCACTAATAAAGGTTATAATGTCATTTTCAAAAAGGAGAGATGTGCAACTAAAATAGGAAAGATGAGAAGCTTGATCTTCAAGGAGTGAGAAAGGGGAATCTTTTTGTAGCTGATTTATTCTCTACAATCAAAGGTGAAGTCAAATGTCTTTACAGCAAAGCTTCAACTAAAGACAGTTGGTTATGGCACTAGAAATTTTCACACCTAAACTTCAAGTCAATGAACTCCTTAATAAAAGCCGAATTGGTTAGAGTTTTGCCTGAGATATAATTCTGTCAAGAAGGTCCGTGAGAAGCATGTGAAAAAGGGAAGTCAAAGAAAGCATCCCACATAAGCAAAGAAATATCAGACATTACTGAACCACTACAATTGCTATATATGGATTTATTTGTGTTTTTCCAATTACACAAGTAGAAGGGGGGGTTGAATACTGTTGTGATCTTTTTGTCTGATTAAAATCAACTTAATGTAAATTAAAGATTTGAAATAAGAAAAAAGAACAAACATAAAGAAATGAATGAATATTATTTGTATTATTGTTGTATGAATACAAACTTTCTTAGGGTGTACACAAACCCTAACAGTTTCTCTGTGTTTCTCACAACAACTCTCTCTGTCTCTATTCTCTCTCTTAAAAAATTCGGCATTCAAATTAGGTTACATAGATTGTTTATATAGAAAGTTGTCTATCAACTAATAATAGAAAAACAAATTATTATAGGAATACAATTCCTAATTATTAGTTGACAGTTTCCTTCTGTGATTCTCCTTTCTTCCCATAGCATATCTACAATATATTTTCCTTTATCTTTGAAGACTTTCAATTACTGTGATCATCTCCTAAATTCAGCTTCAGCTTTATAGACTCTGACAATCTTCAGACTCTGATGATCTTCAGTCTCTGATAGACTATAGACTCTGATAGTCTATAGACTCTGATTGAAATCCAGACTCTGCTCTTATTTCTTTAGAAAAATCTTTTAAGTACAAATACTCTTGATACCTGTACAGAGACTAACTAGACTCTGATTTATATTTACTTGTATTAGAGACTAGAAAGACTTGTTCTATTAAAGATATGTCTATGTTAAACTCTGTTATAGTATTTTGTCATCATCAACTGAATATATTCTTAACAATCTCCCCCTATTTATGCTTTCTAAATGTTAAGCATAAATGAAGGTTTGATGATGTCAAAACTAAAGAATTAAACAATTAATCTAGAATAAAACAAAAAATAAATTATTTATAAGGAAAAAGAATTACTTCTCAATTGATCTTCTCAAAGGCTGGATTGTTCTTTAGAAATGATTTAAGCATATTCTCCTCAACAATAGTAAGATCTTCACCAACATACTTCTTTAGCTTCTTCATTTCGTCTTTCTCACATTTAATTTGACAATAAGCTGCTTTTAGATCATTTGCACTGCATTCTTGTTCTTTTAAATCTTTTAACATCAGAATACTAACTTTCCCACTCATAGGTTGAAACCTAAAGTAATGACCCAAACCTTCTTGAAATTTGATTTGATTTTCTTCTAATGGCATGTCTTGATCATTCCCTTCAGCATCAACGTATTTTAAAGAAAATTCGCCCATTTGTCTATTTGCATGTCTGTGTAGAGTCAACTTCTTTTCAATTTCTTTAAGCCATTTATTAGTGACAGACTCTTTGCTTCTATTCTCTTCATTAGAAATCTGTAGTATAAATCTGATATACTGTAATTCTTTAGCCAGTTTGATGAAAATAAAATTTGATTGACTAATCCATCTAACAACCTCTCATTCTAGAAAGTACACAAGCAGTTCATTTTGCACCTTTTCTGTAACTCCCTGACATCCTGACACCTTTCTTTCAAAAACATTACAGACAATTTGAGCAGATATCATTTTGTTTAAGTATTTTTGTGTAATCTTCTCAAACTGCCTATCTGTCAAGGATTGAGGATCCTGATTAGAGTGGTAGTTCTGTCAATATCAGACTCTTCAAAACCTCTAAGTCTTATCTTTTTCTTGGCTCTCAACTGAAGATTTGATTGACTATATTGCCAGTAGGTAGGTTCTTGAATTTCATCAGAGTCTGATCTCTTTCTTTGCTTATCAGAGTTTGGCTTAGACCCTGATTTCTCATGTCAAGTCCCTGACTGGTGTGTTTGAGTTTTGGAAGATACAACCACTCCAGACTATTTTTGTTGCACACCACCAGGTCCCCTGGGACCATGAGAATCCTTATCATCATCATCTCTCGTCCTTTTAACTCCCTTTGACCTGTCTTCATCTTTGTAACTCTCATCCTTATTACTCCCTTTCTCCCCCTTTTTGACATCATCACTCTATGTAACAGCCAGAAGAATGTTCTCAAGAACAGAAGTAACGTTGGCCTGAGCAGTGATGACTTGATCCACCTTGGCAGTGATAGAGTTGACAGAATTCTGAAGTTATGTTTGCTTGGCTTTGAATTCAACCAAAGAGTGCTTCACATCAATATCCTTAGTTTTTTGAAGATAGTATAAAGTATCAAACTTTGTTTGGAGGAGAGCAGTAGTAGTATCGACATTTGTTAACTTAGTTTGGATAAGGGAAATATTCGTGACAAACGCAGCTAGTTGAGCTTGTGCAAAGCTGAGGTCAACAGCTACATCTTGCTCTTCTTCAACCAGAGAATCATCAGGCTTCTCTCCAGGATAATAACCATGCTCCTTCAGGAAGGACTTCTTTTGAAAATCCTTTAATCTCTCAGCTCTATGTATATCCAGAATGCAAGCAAAAGTGGATTCATCATCAATTCCCTTAGCCTGTGCTGTCTTCTAGGATTGAGGAAAGACTTGATCAAAGTAATGGAAAGATGGATTCACCTCCCATTTATCTTCAGAGGTTGAACCATCAACAGCAGTAACAGGCTCTCCTTTTGTTGCAGGAGGTGTAGACTCTGATGGAGTAGTAAACTCTGACATTACATAAGGGACTATAGACCATGATTCCTAATAGAGTGATCATGATCTGTAGACTTTGGAAGCCTTACTTGAATTGGCATGATAAGAATAGAATTAAATGACTTCATAGATGTAGTACCAGGGTGAGTATGTGATTCAACCACCAAAGTTTCCCTGACTCTATCTGATCTTTTGGCTAGAGAATCCTCCAAATGAAGGTGTGGCCTCTATGTAAAGGATTTCTGAGCAGCTAGAGCCTCCTCTTTCTTGCCAATCTATAAGATTAAAGAAAATGATTTTTCATCCATTCCCTGCTCCAACTTATTGGACCACCTCTTAGGAAAATTTTGATCCTAATAAGTGAAGTTAGGAGCATGATACCCTAATCTCTCCGTCTCACAGTGGGGTTGGACACTCACTCTCTCAATCTCACTCAGGCTCACTACAACCTTTTCTACCTCTTTTTTTGCCTGGACCAGTGCCAGTCCCTCAATAATATTTTCACTCAATTTGGAATGTGCACTTAATAGTCCTACAGAAGGGGGTTAAGAGAAAGAAAAGATGCTTCAATACCTGAACCTACTTGATAGAGGGGAACCCCTTCAAATGTTTGAAGGCTAGGGCTCTCCACCAAGAGGTGAGCAACAACAGACTCTGAACCCTTACTCACTTCTTCTTTCTTTGCAGAGTATGTTGGCTCCAGTATTCTAGTCTCAGGAACTACTATAGACTCTGACTGCTTCAGTATGTCTTCATTAGAAGCCAGAGTCTTAGTGTCATCATCTTGCACTATTGGTGCATGAGACTCCCCCTCAAAGTAGATAGACTCTGACATAAATGATTGTGAAATTTCTTCAAGAGCATCCATCAGAGTTTGTCCTCCCATATCAATGGGGTTCTCAATAGCAATCTGTGAAGTTGATAAAGAGGGCCTATCAGCATGCTCCCCAGCTCCACTATCACCCAACCTCTGACTAAGCGGTTCTTGTATGGGTTAGGCAGAGTGAACACCTTTTTCACTTGTCATCACTGGTGCACTAGTCCCATCTTTTAACTTCCTTCCAGCTTTTACTTCCTCCTTCTGTTCTACCTGAGTTAATGCATCTACGTGAGCATTTAAGAAAGTCCTTGAATGGATTACATTTATGGGCTAGGCATAAGTGAGATGGAAGAGATCCTACAGATCCCTTACAATTGATTGATAATAGGTGCCCTTTAGTTGATCCAATCTACTTTGATAGGTTGGATAGATTTATTTATTGGCCACATTCCCTACTTTATCGATAAAATAATCAACCACCTTCCTTGGAAGAGGATGAATAGTAAAAATTCATTCAATGATTGTCCTATAGGCAACCCACTATTCCAAATTGGTTCATAGTTAAAAACTAGTTGCTCAATCTTAGTTTCCAACTCAGTAATAGACTCCGATTCTCCCCTTTTTAGGACTTTAATCTTTCTCGATTTTGCCTTGTCAGAGTCTGGCACACCAAGTACTTTGAGAACTTCAGATGTCCTGCCTTCTATGACCCCAGCTGCTCTAGATTGAAGTGAAGAAGTGAAGAGATAGCTATATAAATTTTTGACCACATCCTGTGCAGACATTTGTAGCTCTAATTCCATTTTCTTTCTTAGGGCATCATAGGTAGTGAGAAGATCCAAGACCTGAGATTTTGTTTTAAATTGATCTGAATCCTCAACTGGCTCTACAAAAGGATATAAGAAAAGAAGCACCTCATCAGTTGGAATAATGACTTGATCAATGAGACATGAGGTTGCATCCAATGCCATTCTTTCCCAAAATGTTTCATAATCAGAGTCTAAAGGCAGTCTAGACTCTGACTCAACAATAGACTCTGGTTCAGAAGATTTTTGTATTTCAGAGTCTGGCTCTACAGGAACCTTGGGAGCATCTATTTCTTGCACAACAAAGTTAGTAACAATAGTAGGGTTGTGTGTGTGTGCATAATAAGCCTTCCTCAACCTCTTGTATTTTTTTAGCAAAAGATATCTCAAGAGGCTCAATTTGAGATTCCCGAGGTGCATCCCTATGTTTTTTAGAGTCTGTAGCCTTTTGAGAGTCTACAAACTTGTCTTCAAAGTTAGGTACAGGTGCAATATGACATTATTTTAATAAGGAAATACCTTCACCACCTATTTCTCTAGTGGGTTGAGCTCCTCATCACTTGGCTCATCTACAAGCCTGTTTTGTACCAATTTCCTCCTTTTTGCAACTGGTGTCTTTTGAGAGACACCAGAGGTTAGTTTACTGGATTTTAGTTTCTTGGATTTGTTTGTGGAAGGGGATTTGGCTACTTGGGTAGGTGCAGGGGGACTCTCTACTACTTTTTCCTGCACCATTTCACCATTAAAGAAAGAAGTAGTGTAGATAGAAGGTTTATAGACAGAGAGTTTTACCTGGATTACAAGTGGATACACCATAGTAGGTAGACTCTATTTCTTGTCATCAATTCTTTTGATGTCAGAGAAAATTCTACTTTGTTGCTTATATGCCTGCACACAGAACTCATTTACAAGCTTGGCAGACATGTTAGGAATAAAGTAGTTTAAGAGAAGCATCAAAAATCTATGATAATAGACTTTCTTCCGTCCCTCTTGCACATTGTTCAATTTTGCTCCCATTCGAGTAAGCAACATATCACCAATATTGATCACCTTATCAAACAAGAGACTATGACCTATCTGGTATGTAATGAAAGTAATAACATCGAAACCACTATATTTACCAGTAAAACACTTTGCAATTTGGTCAAAAAAGACCATTCTTTCTCAACTAAGGCCTAATTATTTTACTCATATTCTATAAACTAGCAGAATAACCTTGTGATTTAAACATGCTCTTTATATCATTATCAGAGACAGTATCATCAAAAGATGTCTTAATAGGTAGCTTAAATACAGCATCAATAGTTACATCAAAGGTTGTAGAACCAAAAGTAAACATTATCTTACCTACTTAATCATGAAAATGATCAATTACCTTTGCAGAGCTCCATGCCTGCATGACTACATCCATATTGATGACATGGGATGCCTTCAAGATGTAGCTGAGCTCACTTTGTTTCAAGAAGTCCATCATAGGGTAGTAGTCAGCGTCTATACCCTTCTTGTCTCCTAAGGCTGAGACATGGTTGGTCGTCATAAATTCAAAGTCACTAAAGGTGAATGCAATTTCCTTGTGTCCCATCATGACAGTTGATAGAGCAGCCATTAAAGTGACTACGTTGATAGAGATGAAAATTCTGGAAAAGCTTTGCTAGGGTTTGAGAATAGCTCTGAGTATAGTTTTGCCTTAGAAAATAAATTGTAATAAACAAATGAGTTAATTGTATATAGAATTGATAATTTGTTAAATTTACATCCAATACACACGTGTCTACAGCCTGTAACCAGTAAAAAGTAACTCTTACCGCCTATTTTAAGTTATTTGAATGGTTCATACATAATCAGAGTCTACAGACATGAATTTCAACCATTTCTTACTCTAGTAGTCATGACCTTCAGAGTCTACAGTCTCTCAGAGTCTATAGACCCGTTAGAATCTAGAAATTAGACTCTGTCAAGATAAAGTACTTCATGAATATTGCATTAACAAATTATAGTTTCACAAATCAGAGAATATAATAAAAGTACATACATTGCTGCTTGTAATGACTATGTAATTACATATTTAACATACCTAACTCAACTACCAGTTTGAGAAAGGTAAACTTATCAAGTGGTTTTGTTAAAATGTTTGTAATTTATCTGTCAGTTGAAATATAATGAAGTTCAACAATACCATTTTCAACATGTTCTCTAATAAAGTGATACCTGACATCAATGTGCTTTGTTCTGGAATGTTGGACTGGATTTTCTGCAATTTTAATAGCACTAGTATTATCATAATACATAGGAATTTTTTAGAATGTTAGTCCATAATCAAGTAATTGATTTCTCATCCACAAAATTTGGGCACAACAACTTCCAGCTGCTATGTATTCAGCTTCAGCTGTTGAGGTTGATACAGTTTATTATTTCTTGATGAACCAATAAATTAACCTGTTGCCAAGAAATTTGCATTGGCCTGTTGTGCTTTTCCTGTCCACTTTGCATCCTACATAATCAAAGTCTGAATAGCCAACTAATGAGAAATCAGACTCTCTAGGATACCAAAGACCCGGAGTTTGTGCTCCCTTGAGATATTTAAAAATCCTTTTTACAGCAATTAAATGTGATTCTCTAGGGTCAGCTTGATACTAGCACACGGGCATGTTGCAAACATTATATCTGGTCTACTAGCAGTTAAACACAATAATGAGCCAATCATACCTTTATAACTACTGTTGTCAACTTTCTTACCCTTTGGGTCAGAGTCTAGCTTAGTGGTTGTTGACATGGGAGTTTTAGTAATTATACAGTCTTGTAAATCAAACTCCTTCAACAGTTTCTTCACATGCTTTGATTGATTGATGAAAATTCTATCATCTGTTTGTTTGACTTGATGTCCCAAAAAGAAGTTCAATTCTCCCATCATGCTCATTTCATATTTGGACTGCATTAGTTTGCTAAACTTTTCATAAATTTTCTCATTGGTAGAACCAAATATAATATCATCAACATAGATTTGGACAAGANACAGAGTTTATCATTAGTAGATCCAAATATAATATCATCAACATAAATTTGGACAAGCAAAATATCACCTTTACATTTTCTAATAAAGAGAGTTTTGTCAATGGTACCTCTTGTGAAACCATTTTCAAGAAGAAATTTTGAAAGAGTTTCATACCATGCTCTAGGTGCTTGCTTCAATACATACAGTGCCTTGTCTAACTTATAAACATGATCAGGAAATTTTGGATTTACAAATCCTCGGGGTTGCTCCACATAGACTTCTTCTTCTAATTTTCCATTTAAGAAGGCACTTTTCACATCCATCCGATAGACTTTAAATTTTGAATGAGATGAAAATGCAAGAACCATTCTGATTGCTTCTAGTCTTGCTACTGGTGCAAAGGTTTCATCATAGTCAATTCTTTCCTCTTGTGAGTATCCTTTTGCACCTAGTCTTGCTTTTTTTTCTTACCACAGTACCATTCTCATCAAGTTCATTTTTGAACACCCATTCTGCACCAACAATTGATCTATTTCTAGGTCTTGGTGCAAGCTTTCATACTTTGTTTCTCTCAAACTCATTTAGTTCCTCCTGTATTGCAATAATCCAATCAGGGTCTTGCAAAGCTTCCTCAATTTTCTTTGGTTCATTCTTTAAGTGAAAACAACTGTATAAACATTCATTTTGAGTAGCTTTTCTTGTTTACACACCACTCTCAGGATCACCAATTATTAAATCATGAGTTTGTTCCTTTACCCATTTTCTAGCTGGTGGAAGATTGGTTCTTGAATTTGAAGCTTCCTTTAAAACATTAGCATTTTCTGTTTATGAGTGGAAATCAAATGAGAAGGATCCCCCTGAGTTGTTTGACCCTACAAAGGATTCAGAGTTATTTAATTCAAACCCTGATGGACTAGACTCTGAAGAACTAAACTCTGTTTGTCTAGACTCTAACTGACTAGTCCCTGAATTGTTTGACTCTGAGTTAATTGAAGTGGGATTTTTCCCCTCGGAGTGTGCAGGTTTTAGTATTTCCTCAGGATTCAATTGAGACTCTTCATTTTCATCATCTTCACCTATCTCGGAACTCCTAAAATTTTTAAATTCAAGTATCGCAGACTCTGATTCATCCTGTAGACCAGTAATCTTTCTGGCGTCAAATTCAACATAAATATATTCCATAACAATTTTGGTTCTGAGATTGAAGACCCTGAATGCCTTTGTATCTGATGCATATCCAAGGAATATAGCTTCATCAGTTTTTGCTTCAAATATAATTAGCTTTTCAGGATGTACTTTCAGTAAAAAACATTTATACCCAAATATGTGAAAATGTTTCACACTTGGCTTCTTGTCCTTCACCATTTTATAGGAAGTCTTTCCATGTATATTTATCAAAGTACAATTTTGAGTGAAATATGTTTTATTTACTTCCTCAGCCCAATAATATACTGATAGTTTAGACTCTGTCAGCATTGTCCTTGTGTCCTCTATGAGTGTTCTATTCTTTCTCTCCATAACTCCATTTTTTTGGGTTGTTCCTGGTACAGAAAATTGTTGAGTAATTTCCTTTGATGCACAATATTCTTCAATGATTGTAATCTTGAATTCAATACCATTGTCACTCCTTAGAATTCTTATTGTGTTCTTTGATTTAGTTTCCAGAAAAGTGACATGGTCTATTATGTATTGTGAAGCTTCATCCTTTGAGTGCAGAAAGAAAACCCATGTGAATCTTGTAAAATCATCTACAATGACAAGAGCATATTTCTTTTTGTTGATAGACATCACATTTACTGGACCAAACAAATCAAAATGTAATAGATAAAATGGTTCAAAAATGGTGTTTATTGTTTTGCTCTTGAAAGATGCTTTCCTTGGTTTTCTAAGTTGACGAACTTCACAAAGTCCATCTTGAACAAAATCAACATGTGGTAAACCTCTCACAAGACTCTCTTTTACCAACTTTCCAACTTTCTTGTGTTATTTCCAGCTTTTTTCAGTTGAGGTCTTGCTGTATAAACATGTGATTTCCTTGTGAGTGCAATCCTCAAAGCTGACTTCATATATGTTACCATGTCTGAGTCCTTTGAAAACTAAAGTGCCTGTTTCTTTGTGAGTTACAAGACACTCTTTGTTATTAAATCTAGTATAGTAACCTTTATGTCAAAGTTTACTAATACGGATCAAGTTATGTTTCAGTCCATCAACTAGAGCTATTTCTTCAATGATGACATTTTCAAATGCAATTTTTCCATATCCCAGTATTTGTCCTTTGTTGCCATCTCCAAATGATACTTCTGGGCCAGCCATCTCCACAAAGTCTGTAAGTAGGGATTTCTTTTCAGTCATGTGTCATGAGCATCCACTATCCAGGATTAGGGTTACTTTCTGTACTCTTGTTTCTTACTTAGAGATGGAAACTAATTAGATGTTTTGAGGACCCAAACAGTTTTGGATCCCTTCTTACTAACTATAGGTGAAACAGTTTTGGGAATTTTTGCTTTGGATTTACCTGTTTCTTCTATTTTCTTAGACTCCGGTAGAGTCTTGAAAGTGTCATACCAGCTTTTGTCAATAGATGATTTTAGCTCATAAAAATTGTAATACAAATCATGATAGTCTCTACACATATAAATAGAGTGAAATATGCTACCACAGTGATAACAGAGTTTATGTGGAATGTAGTGACTAGTCAAAGTCTGAGGGAATTTAGACTCTGATTTCTTCTCAATTTTTGTTTTCCAATCTAGAGCAAAATGATTGTGGTTTCCATAATTGTAGCATTTCTTCCGAGGAGCATTAGGATCGTTTTGATAGTTATTAGCCTTGTTAATGCCTTCCTTGCCATTCATATTCCTCCTATCTTTGCTAGACTCTGATAAGTTATATAGCTTTTCCTTTAACTTGGATTTTGATAAGAAACCTATAATTATGTTTTTCTTAGGTTTATTTTCTTTTGATTCATCTGTCGTTTTGTCAAGAGTAGGGAGATTATTGACAGAAGAGTTTGTGATTCCTTTGTGTGGCTCAGACTTAACTTTAGAAGTCAGAAAATTAATATGAGTAAAGGTGTTCTTGTCCTTAGTCATATTTATATTTAGATTTTTTTGTTTTCATTATTCCCAATAATAGATCTCTTGCCTTGACTTTTGTCATAGCCTAGACCAGCAGTTTGACATATATTTTGATTGTTGAGAATTTCCTAAACTTTTCAACCAGAGTCTATTCACACTTTGAACATAAGCCTCTCTTCTTCTAGTTCTTTTCTAACATAGTCATGGGCTTTTAGAACTTTATTGTAGTTGTGTTTATACTTCTCAGAATCTTTTTTATAACTTTCCATAAGAACTAATTCAGACTCTATATGGTTATTCCTACTTGTTAAGATTAGATTTTCTTCTCTCAACCTATCATTGTCATTTGTGAGTGATCTATAGTTAGTCATCAACTCTTTAATTTCACTTTAAACAATTTTCATGCCATCAGAGTCTAAATTAAGTAAAGATTCAGCAGAAAAGATTGATACCTAAGATTTGGGAGACAATGGTTCTTTGGGAGATTCTGACTTTTGTGAGGAGACAACCATCAATTCTAGGTTTTCATAATTTATTTCATCCTCTGAGCTTGAATCTGTCCAATCCTTTCCGGTTGAGGATAGTGCCTTTTCTTTGCCTTGATTTTTTGCTTTTCTGCACTCACTAGCAAAATGCCTCAATATTTCACAGTTGAAGCACTTGACTTTTACCTTGTCAAGTTTAATTACGGTGCTTTCGTTTTTCTTAACTTTTTCATCCTCCTTTTTTAGTGTTGGTGTTAGGAATCTACATGTGATTTGATGATAACATTAATCTTAGAATCATAGAAATTTTATTTGTTGTAACTGATCAATTGATATGAAAGTTATAAATATCAATTAATCAGGAAACCATTTATCAATTGAAGTGTTTATATGATCAACTAATAATTTGGAATGTAGCATAGGTGTATTTAGTCTATTTCAATCGATAAGGTGTAAATCAATCGATATTTTGTTCATCAATTGATGTTAGAGTCGATTGATATAGATCATCAATTGATGTGTAAATTAAACTGTTAATTTGTAATTATGTGAAGACAGGAAATTTCACAAGTGAAGGATGATCAATTGATATTGAAGCATCGATGGATGAGGGATCAATCGAAGAAGCCAAGTCAAGCATTGAAGACCATCAACTGATGTGAAGACCCATCGATTGGTATATC
>QRFB01004379.1:25188-44462 GCA_008931105.1 Oenanthe javanica | reverse complement strand
TTATCTTTGTATTAGATGCTATGGGCTTTACCCATTATTTATTTTATGTGCTTGCTTTTCAAATTTTTTTTTTAATTAAATGAAATTATCATTGAAATATGTACAAAAACTATCTCAACTAATACAATTAATAATAAGGNATTTATTTTATGTGCTTGCTTTTCAAAAAAAAAATTTAATTAAATGAAATTATCATTGAAATATGTACAAAAACTATCTCAACTAATACAATTAATAATAAGAATATAAATGAAAAATAATTTTTATATTAAAGTTATTAACATGTGTAATTTTAAAAAAAATGACATGTACAATGACCTAATCCATGATCTGATGGGACCGAGAAAGTATAAAATATTATCAAATGAAATCTGATGAGACGGAAGGAGTATAAAATATTATCACGCGAAAAGATCTGGTACATACTTGCATATGCTATGTCACGGAAAGAGTGAGATACAGTAGCGAGATCGAGAGAGAGAGAGAGAGTCCTCTTGATCTCTTCTTCTCCAATGCTTTCACTTTCTTCTACTCATTTCTGTAAGTTGTTCACTTTTCTACTCCCAATTTATTTTCATTTAATTTTAACATGCTTCTTCGATTTCTCCGCATCTGCTTATATATCGTCATATACATGTACAAGTATTGAATTTCATTTATTCTCAATATTAGATTGTTTATATATGCTTGCTTATTGTAATTCAAGATGATATTTGATCCATGTTGTAATCTCGAAAACAATGTGTTGAATCTAGATTATATAAAAGTAATAAACCTGTATATGTTAAACACTTTGGAAAATTATTAGTGTCGTTTAATTGAGAACAACAAGGTGGATTATGATAAGTACGAGGTCCTCCGGTTCTGTTTCTGATACAGATTTATTATTTCAGTGGTAATTGCGGAATTTTATTTGGCACTAAATTTTGACAGGAAGTTCTGTAGGAGAAATATTGTTTTTTCATATGATGCTGTCAGTACCGATCCCAAAGAGCACTTAGTTTATATTTCTCTATCGTTATTACCTTATTGATTCTAAAATTATCATACTTCCCCCAATATTAAAAACTTGGTGTTGACTGATTTTTGAAACTCTTATTGTTCTCCCTAATTTTTCGAATTGATAAAGTGTTACAGTGTTCCGAATGTGTTTATCTAAAATAATATGCTCATGTGAGCGTCTAGTTCTATTTAAATACACTATGTATATTGCCTTCTAGCTAAATCCATGTTTAAACAGAAGCTTATTTGTACTTTTAGCCAGTGTTCATTTTAGTTAAGTATATTTTGTTTGTGTGTGAGATATTTGAAATCACTTGCTAACTATGCAACACTGCTTCAGGTTCAGTTTGGGGAATTTTCTGAGGGCCTATGGAAGTCAGAAGTTTAGCCGTAGAGATCGTGTGGACCAACTTTGTATATGATGTATTATTGAAAATCACGAGTCAAAGATATCCGGAATACTTCAGTTGTCCAATTTCTAGTGATTAGCGTTTTCCCTGCCACCATGTGGGGTTTCATCTCAAAGACTGTCGGAAGCATCGGAGGGATCAACAAAAATTCTTTGGACCGAAGTGAAGCTTCTTTAGATATCTCAGACGATGAAACCTGCTCAAATGACAGTTCTGATGATGGATTGGAATGTCCAATATGCTGTGAATCTTTTAACATTGTTGAGAACGTGCCCTATGTTTTATGGTGTGGCCATACACTCTGCAAAAATTGTGTCCTAGGGCTTCAGTTAGCTGTTTACAAGTTCTCGAACCAAAAAATCCAAATTCCATTCTTCATCTCATGCCCTTGGTGCCACTTGTTAACTTTACGACTGGTTTACAAGGGCAACCTCAAATTTCCTTGCAAGAATTACTTTCTCCTTTGGATGGTAGAGAGCTTAAATGGTGACAGGCGGAGGTCCCCTTCCTTAATTGCTGGAGACTCTCAACCACTTTGGTCTCCAAAAAGCACTTCTTGTACTGTAAATCATTCAGCCAGTGTAATTATGAGGAGGTCTCATCGTTCAGGACACTTGGGGTCAAATAGTGATAATAGCAATGGTGTCAGTGGTTCTGTTAGACCGGAGAGGACCCATTCCTTTCATAAATCCTTGGATTTCTTCATCAACTTAACAGCCAAGATTCCATTGGTAATCTTACTTCTCGTGATTGTTCTTTTTGCAATCCCTGCCAGCATTGCCATCTTAGCCTTGTATTTACTTTTTACTGTTCTATTTGCGCTCCCGTCTTTGCTGGTATTGTATTTTGCATATCCTGCGTTGGAGTGGCTGGCAAGAGAATTTGCCACATGATTGGTTTGTTTTCAAGTTCTGGAAGATGTAGCCCCAACACACTTGTTGCTTCTGGTAATTAATGTATTTGAATGCTTTATCTTCTTGTAATAAGTTATGTATGTAAATGAGATTGTGGTTTTCTTTGGATTAATCATTTTTTTTAAGTATCAGATAAATCATATTTGATACTAATTAATTATGCATTTACTATTATAATTGGTTTGGAGTTGGTGGAAATTGTAATGCGTACGGGCTTCATAAGGTTTGATATTTTTGCTTGTTTATCAAGACTTTGGTTGTTTTAAGTCTTAAGAGTTCTGATTCCAGGGACTTGTCATGACTTAATTGTTTATGGAAAATTTTAATTAATAGAAGTTTGGAATCTAAGTGCAGGCAAGTACATCTTTTGTTATTGTTCTGTCCTCTTTCAGTGAGTTAGTTCTTGTGGAGTTGCATGTATTTCTAGACTATTGACAAAGAGAAAAGTTAAGTCTAGTATAGCGGTGTTGCATATATTTCTAGACCATTGATAAGAGAATACAATTGTCCATTGTGAAATTGATCATGTAACCTCTGCTTGCTAAAACCTGAAACCTGTTTAAGACCATGCCAGCGGGGCAGAAAATCCAGTCTCTATTTGTAAATGGAAATGATTATAACCTATAACCTAATTACCCTAATTAACTATTCAAAGTCTAACTATGTTCCTGATTAATCATATGAAATCCCATGTATCTAAGTTCATTTCTAAAAAGAAACCGTTTCGTCCTACCACTTACGAAGAAAAACAAGCAGGAGCACCAAAACCTCTCAAGACTGCAAAGACGAAAGAGTCAGGTGCAACGTTGATAGGATCAAGTGGAGACACAAATGCTGGATTCAAATTTGGGATATCCAATGACTTTGTCAGCTTCAATGGTGTATCGTTCAACAGAACCACGTCGCTTTGAATGTTGCCGCCTTCTGGTGTCAGATGGTACTCTTCTCTCGGTGGGAGCCCATCGGTTGTACTTGGGTAAAGATTTAGATCGTTCACAATATTCACTATGAAAGTGGTAGAGTTTGACATGTTTATTAGAAGCACCGTTAAGTCACCTCTTTTCTGCATACATAAATAATACATATCAAAATTACAATTCGGTGAAAGTTGCTTATACCACAAATTTGTAAAACAAAGTACCAAGATAAGAAGAAACTCACGGAATCTTTGGAACAATGTGCGTATGAACGTAAATATGGAGATCCGTCATGACTGACTTGAAGAACTCTAGTTCCCATGAGGCGATGCCACAATAGCGCGCTGTCAGAAGAAAAATAGGAACTAATTAAGCATCAAAGTATTGTGAGGATGAAAACTAAAACATGTATGTATTGACTGCTGACCCGTAGTAATCGGGATTAGGGACAAATGTAGTTGTATTAAGAAGACCATAGTTTCCTCCGATTAAAGCTTGTCTGCAGTAAACTTTGTGATCGAAAGTGGAGGTCATTCCCAGCTGATCCAAATACCAAAAGCCATCAGCAAAGGTATGAGAGACATGTTTGCCACCGCTGTTATAAGCACCCCCGGATTCCCCAATCCATGCACCGGTCCATGGTCCATATTGCTTAACCGATTCTGAAACATCTCTGAATGTTTGTGCTATCCGGTCTAGGAAAAAGGGGTCTTGGACTTTATTTATAAGGTCTGCATCAACACCTGCATACATTACATAATTAACATTCAGAATGAACAAAATATACTCCTATTAGTACTATACATGTAAAAGCATGTTTACATATGTATACATTATTTACCTGCACCAAGATTGTAGATATGGTGGGTTAAACCATGAACAGTTCCTGGTCCTGAAACCTGGAGAAATTCATTGAACCAGTCTTCGTCGTAGAAGCCACCAGGACCCAATATCTTTGGCTGATCCGAAGAGTTGGCATACAGCTTTTTCACAAGATTACTTAAAACAATCATGTCTTTTCCATACTGTGCTGCCTCAACCTTTGCAGACACCCCAGATGCAGATAGCTCATTTCCTATACACAATTTACATAATTACATGTATTAAAAACTGAAACATATGCAATCACCCAACAGATACATACTTTTGCATTGAAATAGTTAACATTGGAGTCCTGTTTTTACTGACCAAGTTCATACGAATCAATCTTGTAACCTTTTGAGATGGTGNCATTGGAGTCCTGTTTTTACTGACCAAGTTCATACGAATCAATCTGGTAACCTTTTGAGATGGTGTACTTCATGAATTCTTGGGCATTTATTTTGTTCCAGTCACCTACCCAAAGTGTGCTATTTTTCTTTTCTAATTTCCTTCCCCGAAGAGCATTCAAACTGAATGTCACTTTCGCCCTGCAGTGATTATTAAGCGAATCACTCCTATAGATTAGATTTCATATTTTTTTCGTAAAAACACACACAGACACATATATTTAGGACAGGACAGAAAATTTTTACCCAGTTTCATTGAATAATTGGTTGAGCTGATCCCATCTTTCCATGGTGATGCAACCATTGGAAAATCCAAAACGTCTAATATTCTTCTTGTTTTTGAAGTGTGGACATTTGGTGACTAATCCAACTTTGTAAACAGTCTGATCTTCCAATGATCCTCCAATTCTTATTCTCATGGGGTTAAATGCTTCATGTGATTCAATTTTCATCAGTTAGTAGAGAAGCCAACAAACCATTTAGTTCAAACAATTGTGCATCCCATTAAGTGTAAGAAAACTTCAATAGCATGCTTGATTGAACTCGAGACTCAAAACTTGATATTTAGCTCACAATATATTTAACAGACTCCAACTAACCAGTTAAAATTATCTTTTCTTTCAAGATTTTATTTCAGAAACCATATACTTTTTACCGAAACCATATGCAGATTTGATTTAATTTTCTCTTTCGAATGAAGAACCTTCAATAAAAAAGTTCGATACAAGATTGTACTCGAGAAAAACTTCTAAATTAGCTAAACTAGAGCATGGAGGCTAACAAAGGATAAAATTATATAGAGTTCGACATACCTTTAATGGCATTAGCAAGAATCTTATTCTTCAAATCCTGAAAATTACACACAATTCAACAAAACTATAAATTTATGTTACACAACATATACATCTGCAACACAAATGAACATAAAGAGGAGATTCATATGTACCAAATTGAGAAGGCCAACTTTAGGCCATGGACACTGATTGTAATCACACTTAGTCGAAGGCCATAAATCAATAGTTGCACATATAAAATCTTTATCAGTTTTTGCTATAGATGTAACACTTCTAATTTCAACGTCCACTCTCTCAGCCAAACATAACTCAGTCCATATCAAAAAAATACATAACACCAACAATGCCTTCATGCATGAACCCATCTTCACTCACTTCCCTCGGTCTCTGTAACTTACGATATGACTCTGTTTTATACAGCCTCAACATGTAAAGACTTCGACTCAACTTTTACTACCTTATATATTAGTTCGACTCAACTTTTACAACCTTATAAGTTACTTATACGATAACTCGATAACTCACGTGACTATTGTAATTATCTAAACACTTCACGACAATTTTTTTTTGCGCATAAATTCATTTTCTATATTTTGTTTATTCGACTTTATAAACACTTTACTAGCATTCCAACAAAAAAGTCATGATTATCCTAGTATTTTCTAAACATATTTATTTTGAGAATGAGATCGAATCACTAATTTGATATTTATTCTATTTTTGTAGAAGTTTATCCATATTCTTCATATTCATCTCCTACATTACTTAAAATTACATATTAAACAGAATTCAATTATAGCCAGGAGTGTACCTAAAAATATATCACATAAAATTACAATTTAGAGTGTTTTAACTTTCCTCGAGCAACTATTTTCTAAATTCTAACAACACAATTTTTGTTTATTAATTTATTTGAATCAAAGATTACCGAATAAACTTATATAGTAAAAAAATATTTCTATCCCTCGATTTCTTTACTATATCAGGAATCTTCGATATCTTTCTAAAAAATTAAGATACCTTCATTTTCTTTAATTTATTTCGATCGAAGCGGGCAAGTGAGAGGTGATTTACTCCACAGCTTATTTAACCACTCTGGCAATTTTTGATGATTTTTTCTTTTTATTAAAATGACAGAGTAATCAAACATATTTAAAGGGCCTGATTTAAAACAATATAGGAGGCCTGTCATTATATTTTATTTTAATAAGCACTTAATTTTTTGACATGTTTTTACATTTTTTTCAAAATAAAAATATTTCATTAATATTATAATTTAGAAAAAGAAAAATTATTAAATAATTATAGTAACTAGGTGTTCAAAATATTTTAAAGCACATGTCAAAAAATATGCGAATATTAAAATGAGACGGAGAGAGTATTTTTTTAATTAACGGATTGTAAAACAATTTAAAACATTTTAAATAAAATAAGATAAATCATAACCATAAAAATAAAATTCTTTCTAAAAATCAGGGTTTACAAAAACCCACGTTTTAGAAATTATAATTTTACAAACTTACCAAAAAAAAAAAGAAGTTCAGATGAAAAAACAGGGTAAAAATGAGAATTCCAATGGAGTGTTTATTGAAACATCCTGTTTCGGGATGTTTAGTAGTAACTGTTGCTGGACTAACCAATACCAGTCACAATGTACCTCAAATGCTCAGATAAAAACGATGGAAAATACTAGTCCAAAACAAAATGTGTAATCCACCAATGCAATTCTGAATGTTATACCAAGGTTTCAGTTCAAGAATGATCAATGAACTTGCAAAAGTACTGTAAACATATTACATGTGGAAACAAATCGAAAATAAAAAATAGTCGAACTGTTCATATAAGCAACAGTTGCTTGTTATTACCTTTGCAATAATCTCCTTAAATTGCAGCACAACTAATGACTGTATATCGAGACAAGTTGTTACTGATTGTTCTCTGTAAGCAACCATCTCATAAGAACCATCAACCAACTATGCTGACAAGCAACTCATGCCTGGTTCAATCCTAGTAAATGAACTGGTTGTCGTCTTTGAACTTATCGTCCTCTTCAGAAGGTGGAAGATTAAGGTCAATTAAATTACGTGCAGTTGGAGGTGAACTGCCAAAGTCTTCAGGATCATATTCAAGATGAATTCTCTTGTGACTCCCTAAAGCCTGACCAGACTTGAACATTTTGGAACAAAATGGACATTGATGTGCCTTACATTTCTTTGATCTGTCTTTCTTTTTAGCATCAACAGGAAAATCACTAGAAATTGGTTTCTTGTCATCAAAACGCTGACCAAGCTTCCGAATGGATTTGGAGATGGGAGTGATGTCGTCCTCTTGACAGTTANTTCTTTTATTTTATTTTTCTATCTCCCTAAGATGAAAGACCCAATCAGGAGACAAGATCACACACCTTGTGCAACAAGCAAAAAAATATAAAAAATAGAGACAATGCTACCTAGCTCATGTGCTGATGAAGATCTATATTGTACAAAGAAACACCTAGATAAAAAAAAAGCAGCATTTGAAAAAAAGGCTAAACTCAAATCAAATTCAAGAACATAGATGAGAACATAATATAACAAATTAAAGTGGAGATCAGACAGTTTTGGCAAGTACAAAACATACCCTTTAAATTACATATGCATGTAAATCTGAGCAGGCAGCAAATATGTAAAATAGTAAGAGAGTTGTGCACTTACCTAAACAAATAAAAGATTTTTGACAGAGAAAGATGAGAGTTATGGAAAAAAATGGGGTGATGATAATATTCAACAGAATAATAGGGGCTGACAGCTGACTAAGAATTTGAAGATAAACAATAAAAACAGACATCAGGACTCTTTCCTTTATCTGTATCTGTTTACTGTTTAGTAGGAACACAATCCCATGCATGGATTTCTCATGATAAATACAATACTTAACTTTTTGTATATTGTCAGCATAAAATTAGATTTTTATTCTGATTTACAACCCCAAGGCCTTAGCCCTTAGGTAAGGGGGGTAATGTCCTTTGTATCATAATTTAAGTAAAAATGACATAAATATCACAATTCAGAAAATATCCCTTTTTATCACTCAAAAACCCAACCGACGATTGTTTTTTTTTAAAACACATTTTTATTAAAAGATTTTTTTTTAAAACGCAATATTAGGTGCGTTACTAAAAAGAAACATAAACACGCATATGAAAGATGCGTTATTGTTGAAGCTTTAAAACCATTAATCTATCTCTTAGGCCCATGTTACTTGGCCCATCAGGATTATTCCTACCTAGCCCATCAGCAAACCACAACGATATATCAAAATGTATTAACGTCACTTTGAGTCACGTTACTCTGCGAGTCATCTGTTTTATTAGTGATATTTTGGTTATTTTATAGTCAAATTGTGATTAAAAGAACCTTTTTTCTTAAAATAAATATATATTTAAAAATTCATATTATTGTTTTCAGCGTAGTATGTTGTCTTGTTGTACAAGTTTTTTTAATAAATTATATAATATTAATTTATAACCCGTGCGATATGAAAAAAATTAATATTTAGATAAATATATTTTTATTAGTATTTAATATATAAAAAATATATTATATNTTATAAAACCGAGCTAATCGGGTTGGGTCGGGGTTTGACGAAAACCCGACCCGAACCAACCCATGTTCACCCCTACTACCTAGCCCATCAGCAAACCACAACGATATATCAAAATGTATTAACGTCACTTTGAGTCACGTTACTCTGCGAGTCATCTGTTTTATTAGTGATATTTTGGTTATTTTATAGTATGTTGTCTTGTTGTACAAGTTTTTTTAATAAATTATATAATATTAATTTATAACCCGTGCGATATATGAAAAAAATTAATATTTAGATAAATATATTTTTATTAGTATTAAATATAAAAAATTTATATTATACTTTTGTATAGTTACGAGCTTATATTTATATCTATAATACATTATTTTATTTATGTAAATTTGTTAAAGAGTCGAGTGATAATAAGTTAATTAGAATAATTAATTTAACAATAATTAAAAATTAGGTATAATAAATATAAATTATTTATATATTTGATAATATTTTAAATTGAAATGTTTCTTAATATTAGATCAACGGCTCTCATCTATTTATTTGAGAAGATTTCACGATCATTCTAGTTAAAAAGAATCAAAAATCTAACGGTCATTATTATTTTTATAATTAAACGAAGGGTTCTTATATATTTACTTCTTATGTACGAGAACATTTGATAGTTATTATTATTTCTATTATTAACCAAAAATTCAACCGTTTTTATATATTTACAGAATATATATCTCATGGTCATTATTTTTTTCATGTTTAATCAAATTAGTAATTATAAAATATCTCATATTTAGTTATTATAATATACAAGTTTATAACCTGTACAATGCACAAGTTGACTCATATATAAGTAAATATATTTTTATATCATATTTTTATTGATAATTAATATTAAAAAATTTATATCAGAAATTTGTAAAGTTGAGATTTTATTTTAATGCATATGATATATTTTCTCATTTTATATAAATTTATTAAAAAAGTGGTTGATAATAAATTAATTAAAAGAGTTATTTTGATAATAATTAAAAGTTAGTTATAATAAATAAAATTTCATAACAACCTGACTAGTAGATGGCCCTAGATTGATAGGAATGTCGTTAAATACCTGACATTGCTGTCAGAATGTAACATCGTGAATCTCATCAGCCTTAATCCATCGCTTATAATACTCTTTCTCGTTATCTGAAGCATCAGTGATCAGGCTTGAGTTCATTAATACAAAACTTGTACTCCTTAGCAGTCAACACAAAGTTTAAATTTTGTTTCCATTCAACATAATTAGGTCCACTAAGTTTGTTATCATTACGAATGGTGTAAAGTGGATTAAAACCCATTATATACTTAATTAAAGGGTGCATAATTTTTTTTAAAACTTACCGGTTCCTCTAACAATTATTTAAAATTAAAGCACCAACACTTAAATACTATAAGTTTCTGGTACACCACAATGAGTCACATATATACCCCTTAAATTTGTTTAAATGTTACTTCGATCCTATCACTAAACAACATGCCACGTTAGGGTGGTCGATATACTATCTTTCAGAGCTAAGTGTATACCATTATTAAATTTCAAATTAATTAATTTAAACTAAATAAGCTCATTTGATATATTAATGGTTAATTCCCAGCTGTTGGAGGATGTTATTTCCCAGAACTATGCCAATATTCGTAGAAGGGGGGTTGAATATAAATATTAAAACTTTTTTCTTATTTTAATATTTGTTATTGATGTTTGAGAATTAGAGAGAATATGTTCGAACAAATTAAAACTGAAAATAAAACTTAACAATGAGATTTAAAATTACTGATGGATTGGTTTTTCCATCAGTGTATATTTTTGCTCAATGTTCCTAGGTTAAAAGAAACCTATCTTCGTTTTTACAAAGTTAGAAAATAAACCAACTGTTCTTACAAAGTACTCTAAGGCTGAACATTTGATTTTAAGAAATATTGTCTAACTTTTTTTTTCCTAACAATACTACCACACTTGTTTATAAACTACAAATGTGTTTTTACAATTCCTATTTTAGGATTGTTTTTATCTACCTTCCTTTTACCTTTTTCCATTTTAGTAAAAGGTTTGAAAGACAACTACAGATTGAGTCTTCATAGTCATCATAGACTGTCTTCCATATGTGTGCTTTTGTCCTTTGGATATTCAACAGATAGTCCTTCTGTGTTATCTCAATCAATTGATAATTTTCTGTTAAGCATATCAATTGATCCTTCCTTTAATCCATCAACTGATGTTCTTCTTCGATTAATNGCATATCAATTGATCCATTCTTTAATCCATCAACTGATGTTCTTCTTCGATTAATCTTTATATCCATCGATTGATAAATAATGATTTATCAATTGATAGATGTTATCAATTGATATATCAATCGATGGGTCTTCACATCAGTTGATGGTCTTCAATNATTGATAGATGTTATCAATCGATATATCAATCGATGGGTCTTCAAATCAGTTGATGGTCTTCAATACTTGACTTGACTTTTTCGATTGATCTCCTATCCATCGATGCTTCAATATCAATTGATCATCCTTCACTTGTGCAATTTCCTGTCTTCACATAATTACAATTTAACAGTTTAATTTACACATCAATTGATGATCCATATCAATCGACTCTAACATCAATTGATGAACAAAATATCAATTGATTTACACCTTATCGATTGAAATAGACTAAGTACACCTATGCTACAATCCAAATTATCAGTTGATTCATATAAACACTTCAACTGATAAATGGTTTCCTGATCAATTGATATTTATAATTTTCATATCAATTGATCAGTTACATTAAATAAAAATTCTATGATTCTAAAATTAGTGTTATCATCAAATTACATGTAAATTCCTAACAATCTCCCACTATTTATGTCTGTGATATGAACATGCATAAATCTACTTGATGATAATAAAACCCCTAATTATTTTCATTCGGATAGAATCAAGAAATTTAAATAGCACTTTTGAATTTTGAAAGTACCGGTTTGATGAATAACTTCTGCAAGCTGCTTCAATGTCTTCACCATCTTCATAATCCAATTAGTTTTTCTTCCGTCTCTTCTCATCATTTTCCTTTAATTGCCTCATGAAAAAACTCCTCAAAATTGCTTCATCTCTGTCAGTTTCTCCAAGTTGCCTCATAAGGTAATGTATTTCTTCATATGTGATTTTGTCCAGATATTTGCAGATATCAAAGAACTTTGTGTTGCCCTCCATATCTGTAAAAATTATTGCATACTTTGGTTCCAACACCACCTTTTTGACTTGAGACTTCCATAGCTTAAGAGGTGAATCAGGTTTAGCTTCTGCCTTTGATCTCCTTAGCTTTGAAATTTGTTGTTGAATTTCCTGAGCAATTGTTGTGTTGAGTTTGTACTTTCTGTTGAGTAGAGGAAGAATGGACTTCAGAACATTATAGCTTTTCTTCATTATTACCTTCAATGAATAGGTGATTTTCACTCCATTTTCATACTCCAACCTCATTGATTCTTCTTGGTTAGAGGTTGCAGGGTGAGTCCTGACTCCTATCAATCCTTTTTCACTGATCACTAGTATTCCTTTCATATCATATCCTTCAATTGTAACCTCCTCCTTGATTTCTTCTTGATTAGCCTAGAGGTTTTCCTTAACCACCTTTTCCCGAGTAGAAATTATCTTTTTCTTAGCCATGGCTCCTCTTTTTCCTTAGTGGTTGCTCCATTAATTGATCTTTCATGTTCCATTCCATTTCCATTTGCCTTACAATTTCTTCATTCTCTTTTTCTCTTTTTGTAGCACCTAACAATCCTGATGAAATGACTCCTTGAAGAAGTTTCTGGCCAACTGGCTCTTTCCTTCTCTTTTCTTCTTCAATCAATATGGCTTTACCCTTTTTCTTCTCTTCAAGGGCTTCAAGATCAATTGTTAGAAAGGCTTCTGCATTTGAATTGCTTTCTTTGGCAGCCTTCTATGCATTTTCATGTACTTTTCTTGTTTGAGTAATGAACTCATCCAAGTTTCCTCTTTCTGCTACCTCTGTCACCAACTCAGTGCTCTTCCTTAAGTCTTCAATTCTTTTCCTTTCCCTCTCAATCATTGACTGAGTTTCTCTTTCCCTAGAAATCCTTCTAACTTTTAGATCATCTTCAAACTTCTTGTATTCTTTCTTTTTCTGTTCTAAGTCATCTTTGGGTGACTTAGATGACTTAAATGTCTTTGAAGATTGATTATCCTTATTGCTTCCATATTTAGTCCTTTTTGCTGCAGAACCACCAATGCCACTAGACTTGTCCATACCAGAACCACCAACACCACCACTGTCACTGCCTTTGCCATCACCATCACCATCTTTCTTCTTTGTATTCTCCCCCTTTTTGTTATCATCAATTGGAGGAGGTGGTGGCATTCTATCAAGAAACTTCTGAAGAATGGAAGCATGCAGACTCTGACCTTTAATAATATCATCCATCTTCTTTTCTAGAGACCCCACTCTAGTTTTTAAAGCTGTGAAATTCTTGGATTCCTTGAAAAGTTTGTCCTTTATTTGACCCATGGTGTTAATTGGTAGCTTCTCATCCAACCTTCTCTCCAATGCATCCTTGTTAGAATTGATAGAATTCTTGATAATATCCAATTCTTTCTTCACTCCTGTCACTGTGATCTTTTGAATTTTCACCAATTCCCTCATATAGTGAGCAATTCTCCTTTGATTGAGATCTTCAATTTCTCCTTCCACCATTGCCCTCATATATTGAGAAATAATCTCAATTTCAGCAACTTATCTCAATTTCAGCAGCTCTAAGGAACCATCAATTGTGCTCATACATGGCTCCTCATCAGAATCATCTTCTAACTCTTCAGGTGCCATATAACATGTGTCTGTTGTATTGGCAATGCTCTCCTTCAGATTCCTGGTCATTTGTTCTGTATGCTCAATTCCCAACAATTGTTCTGCATCCCTGTTACTTGAATAAGCCAACCCTTGATATTGTGGATCAGGGTGAATGAAATTCTGTGGATCTAAGTCACCAGTATCAATATCTACATCATCAGTTTCCTTGTTAACTCCACTCCCACTTGCTTCTGCATTCGATACTCCTCCTATCTTCTTGACTTCTTCCTCCTCTCACATCAACTCATTTTCCAACTCCTATGCAAATAACATAATTGTTTTATCTCTCTCACTCATCTCTCTATTTTGCATCAGGATCTCATCTTGGAATCTCACATCTTTCTCACTCATATCCTGTGCACCTTCTAAGGTGGGGCCCTCATGTGTTTCACTCTTATTCCTGGAAGAAATATGAATGTCTTTACTCACTTCTTCTCCTTTTGCTAGGTTATAATCCTGTCTCTCACTCAACTCACTCATTCCTAAGAGTGTTTGTGCAATATCAATTGATTGAGCATCAATTGATGTATAGAAATTATCAGTCAAGGTGTTTGGGATATCCATCGATTGATGCATACCCATCGATTGATCTTGAGTATCGATCGATGGCTTATCAGTCGATGGATGAATATCAATTGATGAAGGAACATCAATTGATGAAGTGGAAACATTTGAGGTAATGATTTGAGAAATTATATTTGAAATGACATATGAGATGAAATACTGAATTTTCAGAGAAGAAAATTCAAGAGAGAGTGTTGGTTTCTCCTTGATTAACAAAGAAGGAGAATATGAAAATGTCTGATTATCTAACAGAACATTTTCTGAAGAAATTTGATGAGTTGGGGAAAGAAGAATAGAAGGGATTGGAATTGAGAGAGAATGGGATTGCACTTCATCATTTATATGATATGCATCAAACTGACTTTGAGAAGGCTTCATCACAGTTTCCTGTGATTTTGCAGTGTGTGCTTTCCCATGTGCAAATGTGATTTTTCTCCTTTCATATGTTTTTGGTGATTTGGCTGGTGTGTCCCCATCTTGGTTCTGTGCCCCTGGTTGTGGGCTATTTTCAATATTGTCATCCTCTTGAGAGGATACCAATAGAGATGTGGTATTATCCATATTAATATCCACAGTCTTTTGAGAGAATATGGAGTGGCTTGGCTTAGGTTGTACACCCTCACTCTCCTTATTCTTCTGGGTTCTTTGATGTTCCAAAAGTTCCCTCACCACCTACATCCTCCTCTAATCTATCTACCATGACATGTGCTTTTCTTTTCTTTGATTTTATAACAGGTTTTTGAGAACATGTTGAGGTTGGCTTGTTAGATTTGGGTTTAGAAATTGGATGTGTGGCTTGGGTAGGAGGGTTGAGGTCATTTCTAATACCCTACATAGCCACATAAGGCAAAGAATATTGAGGATTGGAATAAGTTAGGGTAGAGATAAATATCTGAACAAAAGGTGGATAAATCAATTCCACATTACTGTGAAGATTGATTCTTACCAAATCTTTGAAGACCCTTTTGTTTTGAACCCAGCAATTCAAGGTTTCTATACTCCTTTCAATCTCAATATCCTTGACAAAATGGTTAATAATAATCACGATAAATCTAGCATAATAAATATGATTATATTTATTAATCTTATTTCCCTATTTGTCAGATATTTTATTGAGTAACATGCTTCCTAAGTTGTAATATCTATCATATAAAATGTTATAACCTACTTGTTGCATACTTTTTATTGCATCAAAATTACTAACTTTACTAGAAAGACAATTTATTATAGCATCAAAGAAATATGACCATTTTTTTCTTAGATTCTTTCTAAAAATACTACCTAAACTAGCATCAAGAGCAGTGTAATTGATTTCCCTAAGCATGCTTCTTATTTCTATGTCAGTGGGTGCATTTTCTGTATTATTGGCAGGAATGTTTAAACACTCACCCAAGACCACAGTGGTTAGAATATACCTTTGTCCTTTGTAATTAAAGGAAATTGAAGAAAAATCATCTGCTACCTCTACTGTTGTCCAGAATTCTTCAACTAGATTGCACACTATTTTTGGTGCTTCCGTTAGGGACTTTGAGATCTTTGAACTCCTTAGAAATTCCATTAGAGGATGGAATTCTGTTGGGGCTTCCTCCACCATAGTGCAAGCAGCGAAGTTGTTGAGCTCATAGTAGAATCCTGATTGTGAGACTTTCTTTGATGATGCCATAATTGTGTTTAAAGATATAGATATGAATTGACTGGAAAACTTGTTAGTATTGAAGCAAAAACAATAATAATACAGTAAGTTGATTAGGGTTCTTAGAAAGAGATAGATAAATAACGAGTTCAAAGATTGAGAAAGAGAAAGAGGTAGAGAAATCGTTAGTAAAATTACAAGTAAGAATTAAAAGATATTTTAATCTTACTATTTATATTTACTGAGTTCCGAATCAATTTCTTACTCAAAATAGAACTTAATCAACCGTTGGAAGAAAGAAAAAATAGAAATTACCATTTTTGGCAATCGATTGTTACATATACATGAATGTATGTATTAATCAATTGATAGAATAAGTATTCAACGACTAGATTTTGTACAGGTCGATTGATGACATGGACCCCTTTAAATTCGAGATCATCAATTGATAATTAACTTATCCATCGACAGGTACTCTTATCCATCGATAAATAAATATATCATCAAGTGATATATTTATATGTCGATAGTTGCAAANGAGTTTTATCAACAGTACCTCTTGTGAAGTGATTCTCAATCAAGAATTTAGATAATGTGTCATAACAGNTTCGAGATCATCAATTGATAATTAACTTATCCATCGACAGGTACTCTTATCCATCGATAAATAAATATATCATCAAGTGATATATTTATATGTCGATAGTTGCAAATATCCATCGATAAATAAATATATCATCAATTGATATATTTGTCTGTCGATAGCTGCAAATATCCATCGATAAATAAATATATCATCAATTGATATATTTATTTGTCGATAGCTTCAAATATCCATCGATAAATAAAATGTTTATCAATTAATATAAATACATAACTTGCCATACATTTAATATATTAAACATAGTTAATCATACCTAAATCACAGACCAATCTATTAAAAGTATATTCATATAATGGTTTGGTAAAAATGTTTGCAAATTGTCTTTCACTAGGGACAAAATGTAATTCAAATGTAGCATTCATTACATGTTCCCTAATAAAGTGATACCTTATGTCAATGTGCTTCGTTCTCGAATGTTGCACAGGATTTTCTGTTATTGCAATGGCACTTGTGTTGTCATAGAAAATAGGAATTTTTTTCATGTTGAACCCATAGTCAAATAGTTGATTCCTCATCCATAATATTTGTGCACAACAACTTTCAGTTGCAATGTATTCAGCTTCTGCAGTGGATGTAGACACTAAATTTTGTTTCTTGCTAAACCATGATACAAGCTTATTTCCTAGAAATTGACAGGTGCTTGTAGTACTTTTTCTATCAATTCTGCAACATGCATAGTATGCATCTGAATAACCAATTGGATCAAATCCAGAATCTCTAGGGTACCAAATTCCAAGATTTGTAGTTCCTTTGAGATATCTGAATATTTTTTTATTGCAATCAAATGAGATTATCTAGGATCAGCCTGAAACCTAGCACAAAGACATGTAGCAAACATTATGTCTGGCCTACTTGCAGTTAAATAAAGTAATGAGTCAACCATGCCTCTATAACTTAAAATGTCCACTTTAGCTTCTTTAGTATTCAATTAAAGTTTAGTTGCAGTGGCCATGGGAGTTTTTGCAGAAGAACATTCATTTAAATCAAATCTCTTTAATAAATCAGAAATATATTTGGTTTGATTTATGAAAATACCATTTTTGACTTGTTTGATTTGCAAGCCAAGAAAGTAGGTAAGTTCTCCCATCATGCTCATTTCATATTTACTCTGCATCAACTTAGCAAACTTTTTACAAAGTTTTTCATTAGTTGAGCCAAAAATAATGTCATCTACATAGATTTGAACAAGAATCATAGAGCCATTTACATTTCTATGAAAGAGAGTTTTATCAACAGTACCTCTTGTGAAGTGATTCTCAATCAAGAATTTAGACAATGTGTCATACCAGGCTCTAGGTGCTTGCTTCAATCCATAAAGTGCCTTGAGAAGATAGTATACAAATCCAGGATGAATAGGATCAATAAAACCAGGAGGTTGTTCTACATATACTTCTTCTTCTAGTTCTCCATTGAGAAAAGCTCTTTTCACATCCATTCGATACACCTTAAAATTGGCATAAGCAGCATATGCTAGAAAGATTCTGATTGCTTCCAACCTTGTAACAGGTGCAAATGTTTCATCAAAATATATGCCTTCTTCTTGTGAGTAGCCATTTACCACTAATCTTGTTTTATTCTTTGTCACTGTNAGCAGCATATGCTAGAAAGATTCTGATTGCTTCCAATCTTGCAACTGGTGCAAAAGTTTCATCAAAATCTATGCCTTCTTCTTGTGAATAGCCCTTTGCCACTAATCTTGCTTTATTTCTTGTCACTGTACCAGATTCATCCATTTTGTTTCTGAACACCCATTTTGTACCAATAACAGACTTGTTTTTTGGTTTGGGCACCAGCTTCCATACCTTGTTTCTTTCAAACTGATTCAACTCTTCTTGCATAGTAATTATCCAATCAGGATCATTCAAGCCTNTCTTGCTAAACCATGATACAAGCTTATTTCCTAGAAATTGACAGGTGCTTGTAGTACTTTTTCTATCAATTCTGCAACATGCATAGTATGCATCTGAATAACCAATTGGATCAAATCCAGAATCTCTAGGGTACCAAATTCCAAGATTTGTAGTTCCTTTGAGATATCTGAATATTNTATGATCATTGTGATGTGATTGATCATTTGATAACCCTCCCCCTGAGATGGACACTCTTCTTGAGGACTGTTGTGTATAGTTGATATCCATCGAATGATTATCAATTGATGTATTATCAGTCGATTGATGATTGTCAACTGATAAGTTATATGTTGATGCATTGACATCAATTGATGGGAGGATTCTAGGTACTTGAACTCTTGTGATTTCCACATCATCATCACTATCTTCAATATTACTTGTGGATTCATTTTCAAAATGCAATAGATCATGAAATCCTTCATCAAACAACCCTTGAATCTTTTTGTCATCAAAGACTACATGCATAGATTCCATAACAATGTGCAATCTAAGATTGTAGACTTTACAAGCCTTGTTTGTTATTCCATATCCAACAAGTATAGCTTCATCAGCCTTGGCTTCAAATATTTCTAGATTTTCACCTTGATTCTTCAGTACAAAGCATTTGCAACANCTTGCAGTTAAATAAAGTAATGAGTCAACCATGCCTCTATAACTTAAAATGTCCACTTTAGCTTCTTTAGTATTCAATTAAAGTTTAGTTGCAGTGGCCATGGGAGTTTTTG
>QRFB01004379.1:1984-24688 GCA_008931105.1 Oenanthe javanica | reverse complement strand
ATCTTGTGAAGTCATCCACAATGACTAAGGCATATTTCTTTTTGGCAATTGACATGATGTTGACTGGACCAAATAAGTCCATGTGCAATAATTCCAAAGGTTTGTCAATTGATGATTCGGACTTTGACTTGAATGATGTTTTCCTTTGTTTTCCCTTTTGACAGGCATCACACAGTCCATCCTTGGCGAATTCCATCTGTGGAATGCCTCTAACCAATTAATTCATGGCTTTGAAATTTAAATGGGCTAGCTTCTTGTGACAAATCCAACTTAAATCTGTATTGGCTTTGCTAAGTAGGCATGTCATTGAGTTTGCCTTTACAGAGTTAAAATCAGCCACATAGACATTTCCTTTTCTTTTACCAGTTAAGAGAATTTCACCAGATTCTTTGTTGGCTATGATGCATGATCCATTTGAAAACTACACACCATTTCCATTATCACACAGCTTACTAATACTGTGGAAATTGTGCTTCAATCCATCAACCAGTGCTACAAATTCAATGATAACATTTTCTTTTGCAATTGAGCCATATCCCAGAGTAAAACATTTGTTGTTATCTCCAAAAGTAACTCCTGGGCCAGCCTTTTCCACAAACTTTATGAGCATGGAAAAATCTCCAGTCATGTGCTTAGAACATTCACTATCCAGATACCAAAGATTTTTCTTCCTTTTTCCCTGCACACATTCAAAACAATCAAGTTACTTTTGGTACCCAAGTTGCCTTGGGTCCTCTTTTATTAGATACAGCCTGAGCCTTGGTTGTTAAANACTTTTAGTACCCAAATTGCCTTGGGTCCTCTTTTATTAGTTGCAGCCTGAGCCTTGGTTGTCAACTTTAGTTTCTTTTGTTTTGGTGGGTTTAAATCCACTTTAACTTTGAGAGTTGGCTTTTGGGGCTTAGACACCTTGGAACTCATGGCAGAATTTTCATGCATTTCATTATCTACATTAGGCGTGTTCCATGGCATGTTCATATTTGCATATGCAAAGAAAAGATTATACATGTATAGAGCTTATGCATAAGTCATATGGACATTAGGCGCAACTAAATTAGAAGACATGGAATTCATGAGCATAGGATCGGTAAGCATGACATTTGCAGATATGACATGTGTATTTAAATCATTTAAAGATATAGAGTTCTTTTCTTTCTTGCATTGCATAGACAAATGATTTACACTACCACATTTAGCACACACCTTTCTAGGTGCATACATATCAGGAGTATAATTGTTGTGCTTATTTATGCCCACTTTTCCATTCCTATTCTTTTTCTTTTTCTCAGACTTAGGTTGGATAATTTCCACAGGTGTTATCTCTTCTAATTTTGCTTTCAATTGTTTCTTGGATAAGCTATTGATCTTCTCAACCTTAGCCTCAACTTGATTTTTGGTTTCCTTAACAAACTTGATAGGGGTACTAAAGTTATTCTTCTTATTAGCTGTTGATGATTTACTTGTCGATGGATGCTTATCAATTGATTCAGCATCAATCAATTGATAATCCTTATCAGTTGATGATGGATTATCAGTCGATTGATCTTTATCCAATGAAGTATCAGCCAATGGCTTGCCTATTTATTTAGGTGATTCTCCTAGAGTATCTAATCCCTGAACATCAATGATTTGTTTGGCAGTTTTAGCAGACCTATTCCATTTGTTAATGGTTTCAATTTCTCCAGCCAATTGTTCTTTTAACAATTCTTCTCTTCTCAAACTATTCACTAGTTCATCTCTAGCATCCTTACTTTCCTGCTTGAATCTATCTAAACAAACAAGTTCATTTTCAAGAAAAACATTCCTCTTAGTTAAGGCATCAATGGTATTTTTCAACTTGAGGTTTTCTTTGTTTAGAGATTTTAGAGTGACAAGCAAATTGTACAGTTCATTAAACATTTCATTAATGGTACTATTGCATTCATCTTTTATAAGATTAGAAAAGTTAGTAGCTAGTACCTGATTTGATGATGAACTAGCTTCTTCATCTTCATGGTTGGCCATTAGAGCTAGATTGATAAACTCTTCAGAATCACTGTCCTCAGCAGCCCAGTCTTTCTCTTCAGTAACAAAAGCCTTTTCTTTTTGTTTAAGGAGGTCAAAGTATTTCTTTTTGTAATCAATACCATCATATGACTTTGCCATTTCTTATTTTGGCTTTCAGCACTCATTTGAGAAATGACCAGCTAATTCATAGTTAAAGCATTTGAATTTTGATCTATTAACCAAATTTTTATTTTGATTGTTACTTCTCAACTGGGATCAAGGCCTTTGAGCATTTGGATTCCTCTTGAATTTTAGCTTTGAAAATTTCCTTGACAGAAATGCAATGTGTTCATCAATCTCATCCAAACCATTCTGTGAGCATGTTTCAATTTCTTCACACTTGCCCTTTTCTTTTCCTTTGAATGATTCTTTAACAACATCATCAGCCATGACAGAACCTTCTGCATAGCCAGTTTCCTTCTTCTCTTCATTTCCCTTGACCATCAAAGCCACAATTTTCTCTTTTCTTTGATTCTTCTCAATCTCCTCATCTTGTTGGATTTCCAACTCATATTTCTTGATAATACCATAAAGTTTCTCAAGAGTATAATCCTTGAAGTCTTGAGATTGTCTAATAGAAACAGTCATTGATTTCCATTCTTTTGGAAGAGATCTAAGAAATTTTAGATTTGTATCCTCGGTTGCATAAACCCTACCATATAGCATCAATCCATTTAACAACTTCTGAAATCTTCTATAGGTATCATTGATAGATTCTCCATTCTTGAAATGAAATGATTCATATTTTTGAATCAAGAGTTGCATTTTATTTTTCCTTACTTGTTTAGTTCCTTCACATAGAGTTTGAAGAGTATCCCATACTTCCTTTGATGAAGTACAGTTTATCATATTGTCAAACATATCTTTATCTAGACTATTAAACAGAATGTTCATGGCCTTCTTGTCTTTAAACACTTCTTTTTCATCCTCTTCTGTGAACTCATTTATGAGTTTTGGAATATGTTTGTCAAGTGCAGGAGTTCCATCAGGGTTTACACCTATGACTAGCTTCATGGGAACATGAGGACCTTTCTCTATGCAGTTAACATAGGAAGGGTCGAGAGAAAGAAGATGCAGATGTATTTTTACTTTCCATGCAAAATATTCATCTTTTTCTAACACTGGAATTTTCACGCCTGAATCTTTTTGTCCCATTTTGACTGTTCTTGATCTTTAAACTTTCTATATATTAAAAGTTTGCTCTGATACCAATTGTTATTTCCCAGAATAATGTCAATATTTGTAGAAAGAGGGGGTTGTATACAAATATCAAAACTTTTTGTTTGTTTTAATATTTGTTCTTGATGTTTGAGAGTTCGAGAAAATATGTTTAAACAAAGTAAAACTGAAAATAAATTCAACAAAGAGATTTTAAAATTACTGATGGATTGGTTTTTCCATCAGTGTATATTTTTGCTCAATGTTCCTATGTTAAATAAAACCTAGCTTCGTTTTTACAAGGTTAGAAAATAAATCAACTGTTCTTACAAAGTGCTCTAAGGCTGAACATTTGATTCAAGAAATATTGTCTAACTTGTTCCATCTTCTAACAATGCTACCACACTTGTTTATATACTACAAGTGTGTTTTTACAATTCCTATTCTAGGATTGTTTCTACCTATCTTCTATTTTACCTTTTTCCATTTTAGAAAAAGGTTTGAAAAGACAGCTTCAAATTGAGTCTTCACAGTCATCATAGACTGTCTTCCTTATGTGTTCTTTTGTCCTTTGGATCTTCAACATATAACCTTTCTATGTTGTCTCGATCAATTGATAATTTACTGTTAAGCATATCAATTGATCCTTCCTTTTATCCATCAACTAATGTTCTTCTTCGATTGATCTTTATATCCAACGATTGATAAATAGTGACTTATCAGTTGATAGATGTTATCAATCGATGGGTCTTCACATCAGTTGATGGTCTTCAATTCTTGACTTGGTTTCTTCAATTGATCTTCTATCAATTGATGCTTTAATATCAATTGATCATCCTTCACTTGTATAATTTCCTATCTTCAAATAATTATAATTTGACATTCTAATTTATACATCAATTGATGATCTATATCAATCGATTCTAAAATCAATTGATGGGAATAATATCAATTGGCTTACACTTTATCGATTGAAATATACTAAGTACACCTATGCTACAATCCAAATTATCAGTTGATTCACATAAACATTTCAACTGATAAATGATTTCCTGGTCAATTGATATTTATAAATTTCATATCAATTGATCAGTTACATCAATTAAAATTTCTATGATTCTAATATTAAAGTTATCATCAAATTACATGTAGATTCCTAACAGAAGGGGAAATGAATAATGATTAAAGATGAAAAGAAAAAAAGAAAAAAGACTATCTCAGGTGGAGGTGAGAAGTTATTGCACAATGTAATAACTGTTAGAGTTAAAGACAGGGAGAGATAGAAGCAGGCAGGAGAGGAATTGGCCTTAATTCTTCAAAAGAAATTTGATGAAGAAAATGAAAAGATTCTTGAAACAAGAAGGAAAAATGCTGAGAAGAAATCAAGGATAAAACAAAGAGCAAACAGATCCTCAAAAACTGTAAGAGTAAAGAGGAAGTTGAACATTGATAAAGATGGAGTGACTGAGGAGAAATAGCCAAAGGAGACAAAGATTCAAAGGACTGACAGTTATCAACTAAGAAAAGTAGAATTGTTCCAGTCAAAGGTAATCAATTACATCCTAATTAGATCACAATGATTAATTACTACAAGAGGCTAAAGGAAGAGAGGTGTGGATCTTCTTCACCTTGAATATAAAGATAGTTCATATCTCACCTTTACTTTTTCACAGGTGATGGAACATGACTATACAACTCTGAGGAAAATTTATACTCTTCGCAACGGAAATTACTATTTGACTCAAGGACTAGACAATGATATCTTACAGAGGATGACCACCATGAGAGAGGCTCCAATTCAGGAAGAAAAGGAGGAAGTAATAAAAATCTGGAATCCTGAAGGAAGAAAAGTTCTCCATGAGCCTTTCTACATGATGCTCTACACAGATAGGGATGGAAAGGAAAGTTTCATTAATATTTATAAGGAAATCAGGAAATTGCCAAACCTGGTGCTGAATTTCTTGGCAAGTCAATTGGACTATAGTATTGAAGATGAGAAGATACTTAAGGGGTCACTGTATAGGTAAATGGAGGAGAATAGGAAAAGAGAAATGGTTGAGTCTAGCAGGAGGAAGAGAAGAAACTAGACAAGTCAAGACATCAAAATTCTTCTAAAAAATCACATGTTACTGGTACTTCTAGTCTCATATCTTTTTAATCTATCAATTTATGATTCTCAATGTATTGCTAAATGTTTAGGGGTTTTGTTATCATCAACCTAGATTTAAGATTATTATTCATATTCATGAATAGGGAAAGATGGTTAGGAATCATGTTTGATGATAACAAATTACCTAGAATTATAATTTTGATCTTAATTTTATAACTGATCAATGGATATGTGATCTATAAATATCCATCGACTAGGAAACCATTTATCAGTTAAAGTTATTGTTAATCAACTGATAAAGTGGATTGTAACAGTGATTTAGGATTCCTTGTATTATCAATTGATTGTAATATGTCGATGGATGTGATCATCTAATCAACTGATGTTTATTGGCTTCGATTAATAGTTCATCAACGGATGTGAAGAATGGTTGTCAAAGTGTAAATATTCTAAGTCAGAATTCTCTCAAATGAAGTGATCAACGAATAAAGAAGTCAATGGATATTGATGATTAATCGCTGGATAAAAGGTCAATAAAGGTCAAATCAATGGACCTCCATCAACGGATGCATGTGTCAAAGTTATCGACAGATAAAAGGCAATCAATGGATAAAGGATCGATGGATACTCAAATATACCTTGATATATCAATTGATCAATGAATAACTTATACATCGATAGATAAGCAAAGAAGGTTCAACTGATAAGTTTCACAATATTTATTAGTTGATCAAAGTTTCCCAAAATAGTTAAAGGCAAATGAAAGGGATCTTTGTAGGAGTCTAAATCAATGGAAGAAAGTCCTATCAGGATTGTGAAGACTTTCAAAGGAACATAGTTTTCAAGGAGAAGAACAAGACAAAAGCTTTTCCAAAACAAGACAAAGACCTAGAAAGACTATGAAAGTAGCTAAATTCTATTTTAATGTAAACAATGTAAAATGTATTTTATACATTTTATCAGTCGATAGAAAATAGAAGTAGAAATATGCTGCTATATATAGTTTAGCAGTTCATTGTAGCAATAAGAAGAAATTGAACAAGAATAACACAATAGAGAGATAGAAAATTATTATAGTGCTGTTCTTAGTTCTATTCATATGTTGTAAGCAGCTTGGTTACAAGACCAAAGTTTATTGAAAGAGAAAACATTCACTAGTGGAAAAACCAATCCACTAGTAATTTTAAAAAATCTGTTTTCAAGTTTCTTTTTAATTTTTCTAGTTTTTTTCTTTTTGTTTAATCTTTCCAAGCACTCAAACATTATCATTGAACAAACTTAAATCCGCAAGAATTTGAAACAATTCTTAAGTTTGTATTCAACCCCCTCTACAAACTTCTTGTATTTAAGGGAAATAACAATTGTCACTTACAGAACTAACAAATATAAATGAAAAATATACTCCTAAAACTAGAAGCGAACAAAAACCTTATTACATCTTTTTGTGTACGTCCCATGTAAATGAAACTAGATAACAACTTCAGGAAAATATCACATTATGAAAGACTTTTGTGGTTACTCTTACCAAGAACAATATGAAAACAATAGTGAAGAAAATAACCCATATTTACCCCAAATGGAGGTTTAAATCTAAATAAAATATAGAATTGGCCAAATATGAGTTAACTTCCTACTGCATAAGCAGATGACCAACTTATATGGTTTTTCACAATATGTACCCACACATAGTTATGCTCAAGTAAAATCATTTGGCTAAGATAAGCCATGGAAATTATTTTGTCTTTGGCAAAAGGTTATGTCAGTTGATGTGTCCTATATTTTATGCATGAAGGTAATTATGTCTTATAATTAGGCGAGCCGCCTTAGGTAGTAGGTATGACAATAAAGAATTATCTGCTTTAGGTAATACCTAGAAATTAGAATAAGCTATTATATCATTATGACAACCATCAAAATATACCTCCACCGACATCGAGTAACATCTTTAGCATAGATCTTGGACGCAATGTAGTGTGGATGGTATAAGGCACAGTCTGCACCGTATAGAAAAAAGGATCGAGTGACAGCAGATATCCTAAGTCATGCCCCTTCTGGCCCTCCCCCTCCAAAAAATATAAGAATCCTTATTCTCGTTATTACAAGTTTAATAAAAAATTAATAGGGAGCATCAGAATGGACCACTGTCCTACAGAGAAAAAATATTAATTACTATTGAAAACAATGCCAATAATTAATAGCTTTCAACTATCCCGAGTTCAAGCATTAAAAACAACTAATTACATGTATTAAATCATATATTACTCGGTTATGAATATTTATATATATTTTTTATTGGTTGTATAAAAAACCGCAAATATTCTAAATAGTGAAAGTACAACTGATGATTTGTCATAATGGCATCATATATTTTAGTAAACAGTACAAATTACTTTTGGCTCTTTTTTTACCTCCATCATGAGTGGATAATCTCATATTTTGGCACCACCTAGGTGGTGTATTTAAATTGTATGGGTGTGTCACCGAAGTTATGGAACACGTAGAGTCATGACTATTGTGTATGTATGTTTGGCCATGGGTAGTATTGTGCTTTGTGTCGTGCAAGCCCCTGTAAGATTTTGGGTAGCATTTGATTTGTTCTATGCAAGACCTTGTAAGTTTTGATGACTACATATATACTGAAGAACCGAAATGTAGGACATCTTGTAAGTGTATGATTGTCTCTCATATCAGTAAGTATAATGACTTTCAATTAAATGATTTTGAGTATAATTTGTAAGTGGTAAGAATATATTTTAGAAGAGTAAGTTGAAATTGTAAGATAGGTACGTATCATGTCTTTTTATTATTTTTGTTAGTTGTTTATATTGTGAGTTAAGTATCCAGTATCTTTTGTCCCATTCAATTTGTTTCATCATTCTTCATTCAGTTTATGTTCATATTATTATCGTTCTAATCCTTGTTCTCTTTGCATTATTTTATATTCGTATATGAGTATTTCGCTCACTACCGGTCTATATTTATTTGATTTACCCCAGCAGGTTAGGTGGGCTACTTTGTGGGAAGAGTGCGATTCGCAGTTTTTGAGGAGTTAGACCATAATTTGAATATTTAGTTTTATATTTAATTTATCGAATTGTAAGTTGTTGGATATTGAGGGGTTGTAACGTTTTATTAGATTTTTGAAAATTTTTATTTTAGTGAATAATTCGGGATTTTAAACTCCATCTAGATCACTAGTATCTTGAAATATTCGGTCATTTTGTATTGAAAAAATCTTGCCACTTTTGATTTTTCCAGTCAAAACTCTAACGAATTTTTCCGGCAAGATTTTGGTAACTTTTTGGAAAACAAAAAGGCCTTCAACTATCCATCTTGTTCTCTTGAATATTCGACCATTTTGATAAGAGAAAAATCCAAACTTTGTGATTTTTCTGATCGAAATTTTAGCGAATTATTTCGGCGAACTTGTGGTGACTTTTGGTAACCTTTACCTATTAATTAAAGAGAATCATTTAAGACTTTTCATTCGAGCCTTAACCTCTACATATTATATCTGGCAATCAAAGTGCCTAAAAATGAAGTTTCAATTTAAACTTACACTTTCTAGTGTTTAGTTTAATATTTCTCTTTTTACTTTTTTTCGGTTACACGAACAAATTTTATTGGTTTGTGTAAAAAATTCCTAAGCTTGTATTCTAGACTTGGATTAAATTCAAACAAACTATTTATCATTGAGTTTGAGTAACTATAATCTTGGCTTGAATTTTATCCGCACATAACGTGTTCTATTTTGAACAAGTTCTATATCAAAGTTTAACTAGCCTATTAGTAACATTCGAAGTCTCTTAAGTAAAAGTAATTAAGTTTAGCATTTAGCTAACTAGCAAATGGAGCGGTTATTAAATAATCACATTGTTTAGCACGAAAATGTTAAGAGTAACCCGACATTTTAATATATTCATATAGAATATATTGTACTAATTTGGTACTACTTATACTTAATGTAACAACTTCCGTACAAATCAAGTTATCCTTGACTCAAGAAGTTATACTTAAGTAATTATTAATATATATATTCAGCCATATATATATTAATATTATAATCTGCACTTAAGTTATATTCGTATTTATTACTTAATTGCTTTAAATATAACTTGTGTGAATTGTTACATTAATATTCTTACTTGTTAGAATATTATTATTGCATCGGCCTAGAACTGTAACATTCTAGACCAAAACTCTTTCTTTCTTTGAAAGATGATTTTTGTAGATATTGTATTCTACACTTACGTGGGGTGAAGTGACGTGATGTGATTCTTTTTCTAAGACTCAAGCCTTAGGTATTCTAATGGGGAGTTAGTTGCCTTTGCGCCGTGAGAAAAAGGAAATACTCAAGACCGTAATTTGTTAGAAGTACAAATACTATAGCAAGGCTACAACGGCTTTGAGGAAATAGCGAGGAGTTATTGTCTGAGACAGGTTTTGTAGGTTTTTGTACAATTATTTTGAGAAAGTAACGGGGAGTTACTGTTCAAGATAAATATTTGTATGTTGTAAAGGTTTCTCCGTCTAAGCTAAGGAGTGTGTTTAAGTAACAAAATCTCGAGACCGGGGAGGTGCTCGGGGATTGGACTAAGGGGACTTATATATTTAGTTAAAAATATATAAGTGGTCCTAACCAGGATAAAAAAAATCTTTGTGTGATATTCTCTTTCCCTTATTCTTTACTTTCCGCACTTAAAAATTGGATTAAAAAGGTTAACAATTTTTAAGAGGTAAAGAAATATTTTTTAACACCAATAATATTTTTAAAAGGGTAATTAAGTTATTCAACTCCTTCTATCTTAATTATGTCATTACTACCCATTATTTGGGACCTATCATAGGTTATTGGACTTTTTACACGTAATTTTAGGTACTTTGACCATACAGTTAGAATTAATATTTTTTAATTTTTTTTGAATAAAAATGTAATATTTAAATTTCAATTCACCAAAAGAAAATTTAAAAAATATTAATTCTAACTATGTGGTTAAAACATATAAAATTACGTGCAAAAAGTCAAACGACCTATAAATAGGATCAGATGAAGTATAAATTATAATTTATAATTACGAATGCATTAACCAAAATATATTTCATATAATTATCAAAGTATTAATATTTTCCCTAACAAAAAAGTATAAATATTTAGAATAAAAATGTGTTAAATATTAAAATAAATGAATTAGTAGAGTTGACCAAAACTAAAACTTTTAACCACAGATTTTCCAACTCATTTCTTTTTTAGAAACATTTTATAAATAAAACAATAATTAGTTAAAAAATAGTAAAAATAGGTAGCGGATAATATGCGCTCTTATTTGCGTCCTTGCATGCATTATGCGATGGATCAGTGTGAAAAAGTATACTATATGTAACACCCCAGTCCCATATCGAGTATATTAAAATAATTTGTTCAAAATATAAATAAAAGTACTACTACTAAGTGTACCAAAAAATCATAATCTTTTGGAGGCCTGTGATGTGCTTGTAAATTATCCAAGTTATTGCATTTGGACCAGTTTATTTTGACTTATTTTCGGATTCAGAAATCGAGACTTAACCCAAATTTCGAAAAAGACTCGGAATTTGACCTGGGTTGTATTGCTATTATCTTGATAATAGTGGAATGAACTAGTATTTGGTATTGCAAACTAGTTCTTTTCATCATTATTTCGCATGTAATCAGTGGCAGACCCATCGTAAGACTACCGGTGGTCGTGGCCCCCCAGCTTTTTGACCAGAAGGCACAGTATATATATGTATGTAATAGAGCTACAAGTATAGCTGTACATCTTGGCCCCTGCTGATTTTTTTAATTATTTATTATTATAACTTTGACTATTAACCAACCAAACCGGCCTATAAATTATTCAGCCCATGGTATCTTTACTTCTTAGACCTTAGCTCAAAACTATTATTAAACCCAAACAAAAATTAAAACAAATACAATTACAAATTTATATAATAAGAATAATATACATAGAATTAAAAAAAACTCATCACTCCTAACTCCTCCTCGATAAGACGGTGCTCGCTGTTTCAATTCGTTGTCGCTGGCCCGCTGCTCGTGTGATCAGTGATCACTCAGTGAATCTTCGGTTAAAAATATATACATCTATCTCAGGTTTTATTTAAACTACTTGTTTAATTTTATTTACATATTTTGAATGCTACAAGTTCTAGTTCTAGGGTTTGATTTAGGGATTGAATTGATTTGTGAGTTGTGACACTTAAATTATGTATGGGATTGCTATTATGTGATTTACTGTTACTTTTTTATTTATTACAGTTTTATTAATGGGGAAATCACCTACTATCGAATCATTTTTTAAGAGAAAAAATTCAGAAAATTTTGAGGTTAATGATCAAGAGACTCAAACTTCAAATAATCCTATTGGTCCCAATATTGTGATTAGTGAAAATCAATAAGTTCCAAGAATCGAAAGAAGCATCAATTGTGACACTAGCACTTTAGAGCGAGATCCTGGATTGCGGCCATTGATATGGGATTATCCTGTTGATAAGCGAGATGAAATTCAGAGAGCTTATATCAAGGCTGGTCCATATCAATTTATTCGTTCAAAATATCCAAAATCCAAGGAAAAGCCTCCGCGAAGTTTTCAATCATCATGGTTTAAGTTATTTCCTTCATGGTTAGAATACTCTCCTAGCAAGGATGCTGCATTTTGTCTTCCATGTTACTTGTTTCGTCCAGAAGGTGGGCCTTTTGGACTTGATGTATTCTCGGTTAATGGGTTTCAATCTTGGAAGAAAGTAAGAAATGGAAAAAATTGTGCATTTTTGACTCATGTCGGGAAAGATATGAATTCTTCTCATCGCAATGCAGAACGAGCATGTGACGATCTTATGAATCAATCTATTCATATTGTTCAAAGGTTAGAGAAATACACATCTCAACAAATTCAAGACAATCGACTCCGGTTGGAGGTTTTAGTTAAAGTTGCTAGGTGGCTTTCATTTCAAGGATGTGCCTTTAGAGGTCATGATGAGACAAAAGACTCGTTGAATGCTGGAAACTTCAGAGAATTACTTAGTTTCATAGCCTCTTATAATGACAAAGTGGAAGGAGTGATATCTAATGCTCGAAAAAAATGCAATATACACATTATCAACAGTGCAAAAAGAAATTTTACATTTCTTTTCTACTAAAGTGAAAAATATTATCCGTGATGAAATTGGTGATGCAAAGTTTTGTTTGATGGTTGATGAAGCACGAGATGAGTCTAAAAGAGAACAAATGTCTATTGTGTTGAGATTTGTTGATAAAAATGGTTATATTCGAGAGCGATTCTTTGGCCTTGTTCANAGTGCAAAAAGAAATTTTACATGTCTTTTCTACTAAAGTGAAAAATATTATCCGTGATGAAATTGGTGATGCAAAGTTTTGTTTGATGGTTGATGAAGCACGAGATGAGTCTAAAAGAGAACAAATGTCTATTGTGTTGAGATTTGTTGATAAAAATGGTTATATTCGAGAGCGATTCTTTGGCCTTGTTCATGTTAAAGACACTACAACACTAACATTGAAAGATGGGATTTGTACAATATTATCTCATCACAGTCTTGATATACAAAATATTAGGGGACAAGGTTATGATGGTGCAAGTAACATGAGAGGAGAATGGAATGGGTCGCAAGATTTGATTTTACATGAATGTCCATATGCTTACTATGTTTATTGTATGGCTTATCGTTTGCTNGTATGGCTCATCGTTTGCAATTGGCATTAGTTGCTGCATCAAGGGAAGTTATTCCTATTCATCAATTCTTCTCCAAGTTGAATGTCATCATCAATATTGTTGGCTCCTCATGTAAGCGCAGTGACCAATTAAAAGATGCTCATGCTTCAAATATTGCCTATTTACTTTCAATTGATGAGCTTGACAGTGGCAAAGGTAAAAATCAAACTTGTAATTTACAAAGAGCAGGAGATACTCGATGGAGTTCTTATTTAAAATCTGTTTCAAGTTTGTTAAATATGTTTAGCACTACATGTGAAATTTTATTAAAAATTATTGATGATGGAGTCACACCCGCTCAACGGCNATGAGAGGAGAATGGAATGGGTTGCAAGCTTTGATTTTACGTGAATGTCCATATGCTTACTATGTTCATTGTATGGCTCATCGTTTGCAATTGGCATTAGTTGCTGCATCAAGGGAAGTTATTCCTATTCATCAATTCTTCTCCAAGTTGAATGTCATCATCAATATTGTTGGCTCCTCATGTAAGCGCAGTGACCAATTAAAAGATGCTCATGCTTCAAATATTGCCTATTTACTTTCAATTGATGAGCTTGACAGTGGCAAAGGTAAAAATCAAACTGGTAATTTACAAAGAGCAGGAGATACTCGATGGAGTTCTTATTTAAAATCTGTTTCAAGTTTGTTAAATATGTTTAGCGCTACATGTGAAATTTTATTAAAAATTATTGATGATGGAGTCACACCCGCTCAGCGAGGAGATGCAGATGCTGCATATGAATCAATGACTTCATTTGAATTTGTTCTCATTCTGCATATTATGAAAAAAATTCTTGAGATTAGTGATTTACTTTGCCAAGCTCTACAACATAAATCTCAAGATATTTTAAATGCAATGCAACTTGTTTCTTCTACTAAACTGCTAATTCAGAAGTTTCGAGATGAAGGATGGGATGGGCTACTTTCGGATGTAAAGTCATTCTGTGAAAAGGTTAGTATACCATTACCAAATATGAGTAATAAGTATGTTGCAAGGAAAGGAAGGGCTCGTCATCAACAAGATCAGTTTACGGTTGAGCATCATTACAAGATTGATATTTTTCTTGCTGTGATAGACACTCAATTGCAAGAGTTCAACAATAAGTTCAATGAGGAAACAGTGGAGTTGTTTGTGCTAAGTTCGGCTTTAGATCCAAAAGAGATGCTTATATCAATGAGGATTGATGATATTGACAAGTTGGTACAAAATTTATACCCATAAGATTTTGCAGAACATGAGATGATTCAACTAAATATGCAATTTGGGCATTTTAGTCATGAACGTCAACATCAAATGTTTGGATCATTATCTACCATTTCTGAATTATGTCAGTGGTTGGTAAGAACAAGAAAAGTAGACATATATCCTCTTGTGTATAGAGTACTGACTCTTGTTCTAACTCTTCCAATTTCTATGGCAACAACGGAGCGATCATTTTCAGTTATGAGTCTTGTGAAAAATAGACTTCGGAACAAAATGAAAGATGAATATCTCTCAGATTGTTTGATGTTGTACATTGAGAAAGAAATCGCTCGTAGTATAAGTATAGATGCTATTATAGATGATTTTCGTGACTTAAAAGAGCAACGGTCTCGATTTTAATGTATTAGAACGATCTCTGTTTTAATTAACTATGAATCATATAATCTATTTTGGCCTCCCTGATAATAATTTTCTGTGTCCGCCTCTGCATGTAATACCCTTTGATTTCTTTAGTTTCGACTTATGCTTTATAAATTATTTTGAAACAAAATAAAAGACGATTTCTTCAATTATAAATGGTTAAAATTGGGTAAAAATATACCATATCAATACTCGCTAGTATAATGAATAAAGGTCAGATATTTTTTTATATGATGTGAATGATAAGTATTATAAAATTCCTTTCTAATTCTATTAATTACCATTTCTTGTTCCGAACACTTTAAATTTTCAATATTTGAATAATATATTTTTAATAAAACAAACATGTGTGATATATTTTACACGATACATGACCTTATATTTAAAATTTATTTATTTTAACTTAATTTTGTAAATAATTAAACAATTATACATAAATATACACATACATATTAAAAAATATTTTTTAAAGAAAAATTCATATTTTAATCTATAATTCAAATAATTTCTATATACAAGTCGAGGCTCTATTTTAAAATTAGGTTTTTCTAATGTGTGTCCATTAGTACATTTTAACAACCATTTTTTGATGAGTTGACTTATTTTCATTGACTCCTTTCTTATTATTAATGAGAATGGTTTTCTGTATGTACAAAATTTCCTACCAATTATAATCAACCAACTCATCAAAAAGTAATTGTTAAAATGTGTTCACGGGGGTACACTAGAAAGACAAAATAAAATTCTATGAGAAATATAAATAAAATAATCGTTTTATCTTCCAGAAATATGAATTTTTCTCTCGAAGAATTGATATATATATATATATATATATATATATATATATNAAAAAATTAATCTAGTTTATAATTGTAGACAAACACGCCCTAAAAAAGTCATACGAGTCCATGTAAATGTGTGCTAACAACAAAATTAACCATTTTTCACACTAAAAATACTTATACTAGTAGTAATCTTGCTTCAATTGTAGCTTATCGGAACAAAAATTAGTTTTTAGGGTTTGAAACAATATATATATATNGCTTCAATTGTAGCTTATCGGAACAAAAATTAGTTATTAGGGTTTGAAACAATATATACACACACACACTACATTTTTATACAAATTAATTGAAACTTTGAAGAAGATGCTGAACAAGAACAATTCATGTTACATTTCATCGTTGTTCATCTTGTTGATGTTTGATTTGTTGTTTTTATTTGATGGATCGATAGCTGCTTCTTCGGTTAATCTACTTGGAGTGTCTCCACAAGGTGTTTGATTAAATGCCTCACTGAATTTTATGTTTTTTGGATTGGTGTAAAATGTTGTTGTTTGTTGTTGTTGATGATGGGTTTGTTTGTTTTTTGTGGTTTGTGACAGATTTGGGTTATTTTTCGGGTGCTTCATCTGTTATTAAATGTAAAGATGGATCTAAGAAATTTAATAGGGTGCAGTTGAATGATGATTTTTGTGATTGTCCTGCTGATGGCACTGATGAGCCAGGTGTTGTGTTGTTTACCTATATTTGTTTTTATGTGTTCCTGTGTTCGAGGATACTGATTTTGAGGGATTTATCATGCAGGAACATCGGCCTGTCCTAATGGGAAATTCTACTGTAAGAATGCGGGTCATATTCCTGTTTCTCTGTATTCTTCTAGAGTCAATGATGGCATATGTGGTAAGGCCGTCTGCGTGTTTTCTTTATAATGGTTGTTTTCGAATTGTATCAATGGAAATTGGCTTCTGTATCTAGAAGTGTAGAGAGAGATATTTGGAGTAGATAAAAATGAAATGTAGGATTGAGAGAGATCATGGAGTGTCATAGACTATGAATAGGATCATAGATTCCTTCTCTATTTATGGCATGTAATATTTACTTAAATTTCTCCAGCTCTCTCAGTTGCCCACATCGAGTGTTTTAAACTTATTAAATTTGAGTTTGAAGACTATAAGTAACATGATATTATTGGCTGATGCCCCATTTTCTCTATAGTTTTGTATCGTCCATAAACTCATGTTTCACACCATGTTCCTGCCTATTTTCAATCATCCTTTCCTATGAGGTGTGTGAGAACCAACTCTTACACAATAGGCTCCTACAGTTACTGCATTCAGTGCTGGAATTAGGATTAGGATTTTCTGTCACAATAATATTATTCTATATTTTATGTTTTTGTATTTATTGTGCTTAAATTTTGCTCAAATTTATTATATATAATGTATAATATATTCCAAATACATTTTAAAAAACATTCCTTTTGTTTGACATATATAAACCTTAGAGCATCTCCAACGGGACACTAAAATAGTGTCACTTTAACACTATTTTAGTGTAAGAACAACTCCAATGGGACACTAAAATAGTGTCAAGATGACACTAAATAATTGGAGTGACTAAATTTGGTGTGAAACATACATTTGGTGTCAATCTCGACACCAAATTTGGCGTTTTTCAAAATTCCAACTATACCCTTATATTTGTTAACGAAAACATATTTATCCCTTTTAAGTCCCAAAACTCAATTCTTTATTATTTTAATAACTAAAAGATTCCTTATAGGGTAAGATATAGTGTAAAAGATTCCTTATAGTGTAGGATATAATGTAATTCCCATTGGAGTTGCTTTTGTAAATTATGTAATTTTGACACTAAAATAGTGTCAAAGTAACACTATTTTAGTGTCATCCATTGGAGATGGTCTTATGAGAAAAATCAAGTGGGGATCTTTTAACATTTTAAACTTATCAAATTTGAGTTTGAAGAATATAATTAACGCGATATTATTGGCTGATGCCCCATTTTCTCCATAGTTTTGTATTGTCCATAAACTCATGTTCCACACCATGTTCCTGCCTATTTTCAATCATCCTTGCCTATGAGGTGTGTGAGAACCAACTCTTACACAATAGGCTCCTACGTTACTGCATGCAGTGCTGGAATTAGGATTTTCTGTTACAGTAATATTATTCTATATTTTATGTTTTTGTATTTTTTGTGCTTGTACTTTTGGTCAGATTTATTATATGTAATATATTCCAAATACATTTAAAAAAACATTCCTTTTGTTTGACATATATAAACCTAATGAGAAAAATCAAGTGGGATCTTTTAGCACATTTGCCTAGAATAGGCACCGCCTGACAAACCCAAAATTCGCTCATCCTTGATATTTTCTCCTAAAATGCCTTATCCAGCGAGGTGTTTGATATGTTTCTCTGGTCAACTTCACCAGTAAATTAATCAAATATCTATGTTAAGAGATTCGTGTTAGGTATTCCATCGGGGACTCTATTAACTATTATCATTTATCACCATGTTGAACAATTTTTTTGTCAACATTAGGTAAGGAATGGAGGATATCTGTCAAACTGTCAATTACCAGTTGTTTAAATTATAATTACCAGATTAAACAGGGCAGCCGTGTAGTTATATATATTTTGAAAGGATATCTATTAAATGAAAGCTGTGATATACTCTTGGTTCTTGTATACGGAGAAACTGTTGGGAAGTAGTGGTATATATTCATAGAAGCTATTGCTTGCGATGACGATATCTTTATATTCTTTGGATGAGGAGCCTACTGATAGAAGCTTAAATAGCTTCACATTCTCTACAATAGAGAAGTCTAATGAAGATTGTGGATTGGCTCATGCATAATTTTGTTTCAAACTGGATCAATTGCAATGCGTTATGCTATTTTATAATTGCATCGCATTCCCNATTAATTTTGGAACTCCACTTTCTAGAACTAGATTGTGATTAACAGAAGCTTGCTTGAGTTCCACTCTGAAACTCGTCTCTTGGACTAATGTAGAATAAAGTGGAACCAGTTTAATGAGTGTTTTCCCTTTGAATACAATCATTGTACAGGTCTTTTCTAAATAATGTCAACATAAGGTTCCTTGTGACTGTAATAAGTATGAGCAAGAACTCTATATTGTCTTTTGAGACAATATGGGCGTTAAAAAGATTGTGATATCCCTAATTTGTATTGAACTTTTTTATGTTTTTAGCTGTTGTCAGAATGTTGTTGGCTCAAGATTGAGCTACTTTATGCCATGAACGTATTGATATCTCTTGTGAACAAGTCAAGCAAAAGCAGTATGATGTGTCCATCTGGCGAATAAGCTTGACCTATTTGTTTGCAAACAAAGCATGTGTACAGCACAATATGCTTATTTCACTTGGAAATTGGATATAGCTCATTCAGGTTATAGATTATAGTGTTTGTTAGGTACCAGTCAAAAGTAGATATAAATACTTAAAACATATTTCTCTTTGGGTGAAAATAACCACCGATTTAATTCCAATCATAGACTCCTCTCCTAATACATTCTGGGGTGACCCAAATAGATTACAGTAAAACCACTTCCTCTAAACTCAAGGCCACTACTACTCTGCAGCCATATAAAGTATGTACTTTTCCTCCGACAGATGGATTTTCTGCTGAAATTTATCACAGAAGAGAGATGATTTTCTGCTTAGTTCAGGTGGTTTGCAACTTGATGCCGATACCCGGAGTTGTATGAGATGCATACCAATCTGTTAGGAAAAGATGAATTGAAGTAATATAGAAGAAACACAGAGGTTAGAACTTTGAGAGAGAACTATGGCTGACGGAGGAAGTTCTTAGTGAGATGGAGAATTGGTGGATATTTCAATTGAGATCCCTTTGGTGAGAATTGTATTTCAAAATCAACATGCCACTTCGACAGTACTTGCNGAGGAAGTTCTCAGTGAGAGGGAGAATTGGTGGATATTTCAATTGAGATCCCTTTGGTGAGAATTGTATTTCAAAATCAACATGCCACTTCGACAGTACTTGCACTATCTATAGGACTTGGTAACTAACAAAACCGAGTCTAGTTTGTTTAGTTAACTTTGATTATTCAGCTACCACACTGGACTGACAGTCTCTTATTAACTATAAGTAGGAATAAATATACTACTGCCTCTAACGTCTAGTGACCTTGACATCCAACTCGTTTGAGCTTCGACAGATCTTCCTACTGTTTTTGGAATCATGCAGTTTTTCAAAGAGACAAACTGAATGTAGCTCAGGGTCTTGAATTTGTCCCTGACAGTGGGGGTGCACACTTGATATAACTCGCAGGTTACAAAATTAACCTCCTTGCTAGTATGTGAATGAGCTGTTCAAGTTACTGGTTACAAATTAAATCTCATTGCGTTGAGCGTATTCACTTTGATGAAAATTGTGGATGTCATATCAAGCTTCCTGTTTTCACAATCTAGCTTGCCCCAGCTCCACTTCGACATGGTTTCCCTTAATCTATGTAATGCATTTTTGAGCTCCCCTCGATTTCAAAGCTTATTAATGGCAGGTGTGATTAAATCAAAAGTCGTTGTAGTCTTCTAAACCCTTTTTTAAATGATGATAATCTGAAATATTCTTGGGGTGATTGTTGATGCCTTTTGTAAGTTACTTAAGTTTATCATGGGTTGGTTTTTGTCTTGTGGTACAGCACTTTACTGACTGAAATTGATATCTACATATCAAGGATGATTGAATAGGTTTGAATGGCTAACCCATGAATTGAAGGTATGTAATCTTAGGATAATGTTCAGTGGCCAAACAAGAAGACGTCCTCTTACCGTATTTAGGTAGGCCATCTCACCTATTTGATAACACAAATCTTGCTGTGATCTATTATGTGAATAAAAATAAAATGTTAAGATAAATTGAAATAGTTCAACTATTGAGACCACAATTGGTGAAGCAGTGTATTGAAGCTGCATATGGTAAGCTGCTTTTGAAATATTATAATGATCGGTCATATACATAGTTACTGCTTTATACTTGGCGCGCTTCATCAAATGCTTCCCTTTTGTGAACTTGACTATGTACTCTATCCATTTTTTTTAGTTTGCAATGTAATTAGTTTCATCTGATGAAAATTATTTTATTGATATTCTTCAGTTATTATTTTATTATGAGAAAAATTAATAAGGTAGTTATTTAAAGTACTTGTATTTGTTGGCATTAAACTTTGATATTGCATTTGCAAATTGCACATATGAAGATCAAGATATTGACTGATATTATGCAAAGCTGAGTTTCTGGTTGCTGACATTTTTAACTCCAATTTAGACCGCAAAGAGCAAATAGAGAAGGCAGAAGAGAAAGAACGTTTGCAAAAGGAAAATGAACGTTTGCAAAAAGAGAAAGAAGAGAAGGAGAAAAAAGATTCGGAAGATAAAGAAAGTGATAACAATGCTCTAGATACTGGTAACAGCGGAGGGCAAACTACAGAAAATACAGATGATGAACATATTGGGCTATTAGAAGATTCTCCTCCATTACAGGTCAGTAATTTACAATATAGTTACTAAATATACGGCATCTTCCATATGACAATTCAGTAGTTGCAATGGAAATTATAGTTACTAAATGCCAAGACCAGTTGATATAGCCAATTGGACATAATTATCAAGTTCTATTACTGCAAATGCCTTTTTTGCCTCTCTAGCTTTCTAAATCCCATCCTTTTTATTAGGACGTGACAGTACATGGAACACCTGTAGATGAAGTTCAACACAGTGATGATCATGGAGAGCCACAGTCTTCAAGCAAAGGAGAAGAGGTGAACTTCTTTCTTAGCATAGAATCCCCCCATTACATATGGATTGTGAATGATGGGACTAAATAATTGACATGTTTTTTTGCATGTAAAATTTTACTTATATTTGTTTTAGGACACTGCAATGGAGGAGGAAGCTTCAGCAGTTGTGTCTGAAGCTAACATAGACACTGGTGGCAAGGTATTTTCTGATCAGGCCAAAGTTTATAATCTTTTTGCATGCATGAATACATTCTACTTGTCATGAATTCATTGTATCTAGCATATGCTGGAAATGTAATATTTACTCGGATACAAATTCTTAGGTGTTGAATTTCTGAACTCGGCAAATAGGTACACCTTTTTTTTTACAAAATTTTTACTAGCCTTGCAAATACTCTCATATTTGTGCCCTCGACGAGGCTTGAATCCTCTTCTTGATCAGAGAGTAACTGCGAGGCTATATGCCCTGGGCTACAGATACATGTTCTATTCTGATTTTACGTATGTGAAATTTTAGCCTTAAAATAGGTTTTTGTATTGAATGATCAACATATTCCAAATGCATGAATAATCTTTCTCCGTCTCTCTCAAATTTGGGCGTACACACGCACGCACACACACACACACATTTCTCTTGCATGTATTAAGTCAAATCTTATTAAACCTACAGTCATGGGTGTGCCATAGTTGAAGAATTATGACAACCTAGAAACCATCATCTTTTTATAATTTCACGAGCCAGTTAGAATTTTAATGATGTATATGCTTCTTGGCATTCTTGAATGTTGATAAAACTTGTATAACTTTAGCTTATATCAAGTTGATTCCTGCTGCTTTATTTGGAGTTTCCAGGGAGAGGATGCATCCGATAACACTGAGTCTTTGTCAAAGGAAGAGTTAGGTCGCATTGTTGGTTCTCGTTGGACTGGGAAAAAAAGTGATCAGGAAAGTGCAGAAGCGGACTCTGCTGCTGATGATGAGTATCATGAAGAGCAGACAAAGAATACAGAGGATGAAGAATATAACAGCTATGACTCAGAAAACGAGGATGAGCACTCTACATATGATGACGATGAATCTGAAGACCATGTGGATGATTTTGAAGAGGATGCTAGCGAAGCTACTAGTTCCTCGTACAAATATGAATCAGATGATGATTCAGACTTGACAGGTTTGTTGATGCTTTCACTAATGTACTGATATTTATATTAGAAAAACATTAGTGAAGCTACTAGTTCCTCGTACAAATATGAATCAGATGATGATTCAGACTTAACAGGTCTGTTGATGCTTTCACTAATGTACTGATATTTATATTAGAAAAACATTAGTGAAGCTACTAGTTCCTCGTACAAATATGAATCAGATGATGATTCAGACTTGACAGGTCTGTTGATGCTTTCACTAATGT